>CM032624.1:9406779-9633354 GCA_019097785.1 Fraxinus excelsior
GGGTTACTTGCAATGTGAATAGCAGATTGGTTGTCACAAAATAGCAAGGCTGCTTTGGATGGTTTAACACTTAAATCAGCTAACATATTCTTCAGCCAACTCAGTTCACAAACAGCAGCTGCCATGGATCTGTACTCTGCTTCTGCGGAGGATCTTGAGACCGTATGTTGCTTTTTGGACTTCCAAGATATCAAGGAATTACCTAAGAAGATACAGTAACCAGTGATCAATCTCCTAGTGTCTGAACAGGCTGCCCAATCTGCATCGCAGTACCCTTTAAGGTGTAAGTCTGATTTGCTTTCATAGAACAAGCCCTGTCCTGGTGAATTCTTTATGTACCTCAAAACATGGTGAGCAGCTTCCAGGTGAGGCTGTTTAGGTGACTGTAAGAACTGACTCAATAACTGTACAGCATAGGATAGGTCAGGCCTTGTAATGGTCAAGTAAAGAAGTCTTCCTACTAACCTCCTGTACTCAGTGATATCCTGAACATTTTCTCCCTCATCCTTGCTTAATTTCAGATTATGTGGTAAAGGATTAGCAGCTGGTTTGGCTCCCAAGTAGCCTGCGTCTGATAGAACTTCCAAGGCATATTTTCTCTGGCATATGGAAATCCCTTTTTCACTTCTAGCAACTTCGATTCCAAGAAAGTATTTGAGAACACCCAAATCCTTTAGCTTGAAGTGATCATTTAATTCTTCCTTAAATTGATTAATGTATGACAGATCATTTCCCCCAATTATAATGTCATCTACGTACACTAGAATGACAGTGAATGAGCAGCCATTGGGTTTGCTAAACATGGAGTAATCAGCCTTGGACTGTTTGAATCCTTGAGACAGAATATATGAGGTAAGTTTAGTGTTCCACTGCCTTGAAGCTTGTTTAAGTCCATAGATGGACTTGTTTAACTTGCAAACCAAATGTTCCCCATTCTCCCCCTGCTGCTCATATCCCGGAGGCATCAACATGTACACCTCCTCATTCAAATCACCATGGAGAAAAGCATTATTTATGTCTAATTGGTGCAAGTGCCATTTCAATTGAGCTGCAACAGCCAATAGAGTTCTGACAGTAGCTAATTTTGCAACTGGAGAGAAAGTTTCTTCATAATCCAAACCTGGCTGTTGAGTGAAACCCTTTGCAACCAAACGAGCCTTCTTCCTTTCCTCAGTGCCATCTGATCGAAGCTTAACTTTATACACCCATTTGCAGGCTACAGGTTTCTTGTGAGCAGGAAGGCGAACAACATCCCAAGTGTTATTGGAAACTAGTGCTTGAAACTCTAGTTCCATAGCATGGCACCAATCTGAGTGTTTAGATGCTTCACCATAAGAGTGAGGTTCAAAAGCAGTAGAGAGAGCCAATGCATACTTTTTATGAGTAGGAGATAATTGATCATAATGTAGGTGTTCTGAAATATGATATAGCTTACCTGCAGCAGGACCTTTCTTCATAGAGGCTGATTGAGGATCAGGCACCTTGGATGCAAGAGTGCAATGATAGTCTAGAAGATAAGATGGTGGTTTGGGTATCCTTTTTGATTTACGAAGAGGCAATGAAGGCGAAGGAGGTGAAGGAACGGAGGATGTAGTATCAGAAAAAGGAGCTAAAGGACAAAAGTTTTGATGAGATGATATGTGAGTGGAGGGTAAAACAGTAGTAGGAGGTGAATAAGTGATGTCATGAGGTGAGAATACCTGAGGTGGAAATAGGTTGGGAATGGACTGTGAAGAGTCATCAGACTGGGATAAGGACTGAAGAAACGAAGAATGATTAAAAGGGAATATATTCTCGTGAAAAAAGACATCCCTAGAGTGAAATGTGGTATTGGTATGAAGATTGTATAATTTGTAAGCCTTCATACCATATGGGTAACCAATGAATATGCATGGGGAGGCTCTAGGATCAAATTTAGTACGATTTCTCTTCAAAGTAACGGCATAGCATAGGCAGCCAAAGACCTTTAGATGAGTATAGGAAGGAGCAGCCTGGAAAAGCATTTCATATGGAGATTTATCAGCAAGAATGGATGTAGGAATTCTGTTTATAAGGTGTGTTGCAGTGAGGATGCAATCACCCCAAAATTTATGTGGTAAGTTGGCCTGGAATTTGAGGGCTCTTGCGATGTTCAAAATGTGTTGGTGCTTTCTTTCAACCACACCATTTTGTTGTGGACTTTCTACACAACTAACCTGATGTAAAATGCCTTTGGAGTTATAAAAATCTGTCATCAAAAATTCTGCACCATTGTCAGACCTTAAGGTTTTGATGTTGCAGTGAAAGTGAGTTTGTATCAATGAGTAAAAGGCTTGAATAATAGGTCTAGTCTGGGACTTATATTGCATCAGGTATGTCCAGGTAACTCTACTATAGTCATCTACTATAGTGAGAAAATACTTAGACCCATTTAAAGAGGGGATAGAATAAGGACCCCATATATCGCAATGAATGATGTCAAAAGTGTTGGAAGCCTTAGTTTCACTATGAGGAAAGGGCAGCCTGTGTTGCTTAGCCAGGGGACAAATGGGGCAGTGTATGAGTTTATTGAATTTGATATTAGGGATATATTTATACAAGACAGACAACTTTGAAGCAGGTAAGTGGCCCAACCGGCAATGCCAAATGTCAATGTGATTGCTGATATTTTCTTTGCTTAGAGAATTACAAGTGCTAGCAGTAAATTTATTACAATGAAGATCAAAGACAGGACTGCAACAAGAGATAACAGATTTAACACTGGAAGAATTAACAGAATGTGTAAAGGACTGGTGAAGTTTAGTAGATGATTTGCTGTTGAACTGAAGGTCAGGAGGTTGAAAATGGTATAAGCCATCCTTAAGTGTGCCCACCCCAATCGTCCTCCATGTTGAAAGATCCTGCACAAGGCAAGAATTATACATAAAAATCAGAAAACAACTATGCTTCAAAACCAAATTACTTGCTGAGATCAAATTAAATGTAAACGATGGCACCACAAGAACATCTGTCAAAATCAGATCATCTGACAGTTTTACTGTGCCAACATTCGTGACTGCCACATAATCTCCATTAGGCAGTCTAACAAAAGCATTGGATTTTGTTGTAATGCTAGTCAGATATGTAATGGAGCACACCATATGTTCTGATGCTCCAGTGTCAATGATCCAATCTACTCCATTTTCACCAGCATTTGGTTGCACAGTTTTACCTGAAAAAGCAGACGATTCAGGATTGGCACCAGCATTCGGTTGTGCATCTTGTATTCTTGGAGTACCAGTAGACAATTGTGCCTGCAGCTGAGGCATAAGCATTGTTAGAAGTTGTTGGCATTGATCTGGAGTAAATTTCAAATTTGACTGATAGTTAGCAGTCTCAAATTTGCTTTCAGCAGGTGCTTGAGCAACTGCATTGGCAATAGGCATTTTTCCTCTAGCAATCTTGTGGCCAGGAGGATAACCAATAAGCTTGTAGCACTTCCCTTTGATATGACCAAGCATACCGCAATAGCTGCACATAGGTCTGTCTTTCCTCTGAAACTGATTAAATGAGTTTTGATTGCGATATGCACTAGAATCGTTCATCATTTTACTGGCTAGAGCAGCTGCCTCGAATTGTTGCTGCTTCTTAGCAGCAACCTCCTTCTGTCTCTCATCCTGTAGTATAAGTGCAAACACTTTATTTAATGAAGGTAACAGATCCATCATCAACACCTGACTTCTAACAGCAGAAAATTGGTCATCCAGTCCCATCAAAAACTGCATGACTTGATCCTCATGTTTGTAAAAATTGCCATTAACATCAGGCCTGTAGTTATCCAATTCTTCCCAAAGGCCTTTGAACCTATTGAAATAGGAACTGACCGAACTATTTTCTTGTGAAATAGAAGAGATCTGCTTCTTCAGCTCATAGATCCGTGTACTATTACTTTGGCTGTACCTGTCTCGAAGCTCCATCCAGATTTCCCTTGCAGAATCTTTGTGCATCACGCTAGGATAGAGCTCTTTGGGAATAGAATTTATAATCCAGGAAGAGACAACGTGGTTACATCTTCTCCAGGCACTGATCAGGGGATCATCCTTTTGAGGCTTATTGATTGTTCCATCAATGAAGCCTTCCTTATTTTTGACACTAAGTGCGATAACCACAGCTCGACTCCACGACGTGTAGTTGTCTTCAGTGAGAACTACAGAGATGATCTGCATACCTGTGTTATCTCCATAGTGAAGATAGTAGGGACTAGCAGGATCGGTAACTAATCTCCCGAGAAGTGAATTGGCGTCTCCCGTAGCCATTTCTCCTGTGGATAAATCACTAGAAGAATTCTTCCGTTCATAATGACTTTGTAGATCTGCAGCAACACTAGAATCATCTGCCATTTCTATGGAAGCTTCAATTAACCTTTCTCTGATACCATGAAGAGCTGCAGGGAATTGAAATGATGAAGAAGAGAAAACTGGCGGGAAAATTAGTTGAATGAATTTATTCGAATTAATCCAAACTGATAGAGCACAAGTGTATATATACAAACCGGGTACAAGCCCACGCCTATTCTATGTATAAGGGGTAACACAATTACATAAATATCCTTGGCTAAAATATAGTTTAACAAGCTTGTTTTTATATCATCAGGAGGCCAAGCTCTCCTCTACTATAATGTAGAAACTGGTACAATGAGTACACCCGACAACTTGGTGCACTTAACTCAGCACTGGCTTCAAGTCCCCCGTGTTTTGAAGTACATGGAGTTCTAAACAGTGACAGTTTGCTGATATTTATAGTTTAATTTCGTTTATCTTTCATGCATATGCTTTGATATCAATGATTTCTATTATCTACTCTGTACAGGTAACATATTTATATATATAGAATTAAGGTCTTTGCTTTAAACTCGGATGTTGCTCAGTACAATAGCGAATAAAGAACCCCTTTTGTTGAATACTTTTATATTTTATTTCTGTACATCGCATACTATTTTTGATGAGCAATGCCCTTTTGTACAGGGCATTGCTTCACAGGCCCCTCACAAAGGGGGTGGGCCCCACAAGCAAAAAAAGAGTGGGGCCCACCCTTTGTGAGGGTGTGAGGCCCCTGTGGAGCAAAATCCTGTGTACAGGGCATTGCTCATTTTTGATGCCTCTCATTGGTGTTTGGAAAATTCCGTGCCTTGTTGTTTCTATGTTTTTCTTTGAGTGCTACTCAAAGGCGCTTGTAATTATATTGTGCGATTTGTTATAAAGCTCCACGAAATTAAATGACAATTTGATGGGATAATTTTTCAAACATTAGCTTGTTCCTTGTTATTCTGTACTCTATATGAAACATTATTATTTGTTAAAATGACTAAGATAAGTTTTAGCCTTCTAATTGTCTAATTATTAGGGTCACAAGAATGACACTTTTTTTTCCTTAATTTCGTATTCCAAGGTGAAATCATGCACTTTTAATGAATTTCATTAAAAAAATCCACTAACATCTTAATTGAGAACGCCTAAATTTAAAAGGATTTTAAAATCCATCACAATCTCAATTGAAGACACCCCCTAAATATATATTTTCATCTAATGAAAGGGCCATTAGTGTTCCCGATAAGCTTTATATAGCACTGCATCTACTCACACTACATCGCGTGTCTATTGTTACGAAATAATCCCGCAAATGTACAGATTTGTTGTACAAGTAATAATCGCGATGAGAGAGTTAACGTTCCACGGAGAGTAAAACTCAATTCTAATGTATTCGATATATGTAAATTCGTGATTGTGACAAAATATGTTTGGTTTATATTTTCATCTAATGATGGAGCAACAACGTCTAGATGAGAAAAAGGCAGATAGTGAATGGATTACCCGTCGACATATTAGTAGAAGTTCTAGCAAGACTTCCTTACAAGTCCCTTTGTAGGGTCACCCGTGTTTAAAAAGAATGGCATAGCTTGATTTCTTCTCCAGATCAAAGATTTGCATCACCAACGTCTTCATCCAAACCCTTATTTATTTTTTAGGGATTGTTACAGTATTTTAATCATGGCACTCCCATTGTGGACACAGCTAATGAAAGGGTTCGGGGATATTACTATCTCCCAATTACTGTTTAACCCAAACAATGGTGGTTTCAGAATATTACATCAATTTTTCAACCATATGCAACGCCATTGTGCCACTAACAAGTGATTGAAAAAGGTCGTTTTTATATCATTAAGAGGCCGAGATCTCCTCTACTATAATGTAGAAACTGGGACAATGAGAAAACTCGAGGCACATAAAACATTATAGGTTTGAATTCCCTTGTGTATTGAAGTACATGGAGTTCTAAACAATGAAAAGTTTGTTGATATTGATAATTTTTAATTTCGTTTATCTTTCATGCATATGGCTTTGATGTCAATGATTTCTATTATTTACTCCATACGGTAGCTTTAATAGATTTAATGCTACAATTAAGTGGCTAAATGGACTTTTCTTCAAGATTTTTAACTGAATTGTGAGAAAGCAGTCAACAAAGCTGCAACTTCTGTCCCTTACATTGTATAACGTTCACATTTTTCCATTATGCGCTTGTTCGTTCCCATTTTTTGCCATATTTAGAAGATTTCTTACCATTGGAATAGTAAGGGGGCCATATGCAACCGTAAAATTTACGCAACTACCCTCAACCATTTTAACCCTTTTACAAAGCAATTCACATAAAATTTACAAGCATGTCAAGGGCATAAATGTAAATTAACGGCTTTAATTTGTGGAACACTTCATTGAAATAGTCAAAATGTGGTAGCTCTGGTGGTCAACAAAAACCATAATAAAACGCAGGGCCCACAAAAAATGAGATTGAAAACTGTGGGAAGAATAGGGACCAAACACACGCTAAAATACAGTAAAAAAATGCCTCCCAGACGGGGGCGT
Source organism: Fraxinus excelsior (assembly GCA_019097785.1). NCBI lineage: Eukaryota > Viridiplantae > Streptophyta > Magnoliopsida > Lamiales > Oleaceae > Fraxinus > Fraxinus excelsior. The sequence continues at coordinate 9,413,661 of CM032624.1, forward strand.
AATCTTAACGAGTAGTGCTACTTGTACAAAAATCTTTATAACTTTGTTCATAAAATGGCCAAGTGACAGCCCCCTATTGGGGGTGCCTGCCGCAACATGCGCCCCCAAATAAAGGGTCACCATTTGGCCATTTTATCAACAAAGTAATACAAAATTATGTACAAGTAGATTTATTGAATCTTAATAGTCGGGACATGAGAGAACGGGTTTAACAAAAAGATGGGCAATTTTTTCCTTGAAATTGCATAGACTCTCGGGGAGCTGTTAGTGGACAAATATTATTTTCAGATATTAATTATCGATAGAGGAACTTGTATATGAAGAATTGCTTTCTCGTCAAGCAAATCCCCATCGGGTGAAAACAGTGAGAGTTCTAGTCTTACATTTCGAGATTTTCATTATACTTTCGGCTACATACACAAGCACACACGTTCGCGAGAATGTTTGTAATGTAATTTCAATCTTTTGCTTTATTACTATTAAATTTTTACTATTTGCTCAAAAATATACAAACATATAAATATGCATGCCTTTACAATACTATAATTTTCATTATTTTTGACACGAACGCAATTTTTATACAAATAATCAAACACAATTCATGGTGCTGGACATAACTTTTAAGTGATCTCACTGTAATGGAAAAACTCGTATATCATCTGATCTGATGACATTGATCCTAGGTTTTTACCATGTACAGATTATTCTGTCCTGTAATAGCTTACATGGTTTACCTATCTACTTTAATTAATTAAAGAGGGCAGAATCCTAATCAAAATTCAAAACTAGCAACAATGGTTATGCACCAATAAGTAAATGAAATTCATAAGCTTGTTGCCATGTACAAGATGATTACAATCACGCTAGCATATTTGCCCTGCCATGGATCCTTGTGCGAGCTCCTGCTTTATAAGCTTCGAGACAAGGGACTTGAGTTCCACTGTACAACATGAATACTCGGTTGTTAAATCAACTCACACAGTCACACTTAACAACTTCAGATTTTAACATCATTGAATAGAGGATGAAAAACCATATTCTTAATGAATGATCTACTGGGAGTCGGACAGAAAAGGTCGAACGCAATCATAAATACATAAAAATAGTCACAAAGGTAATTTGTATTCGTACTTAAGGGCCAACAATATTATCACCAGCAGAATATCCCTCGTAAGCTGTACAGTTATTCTATTTCCTATTTTCACTGTTTTGTATATGTAAATGTACACGTGTATTTGATTTTCAAAGTAAGGAAATATAATTCCACAGCAATTTCCTCTTATTTTCTAGAGCTACATTTGTTAACCTTGTCCATTAGTTGGTAGCTCAGCATTACGCATTACATGACATGTATGCATAGTCATGAAATATTTGAGCTTGGGAAAGATAAAAACAGGGGGAATCCTATGGTCACCAGGTGGTCAATGCATGGGATGTTGGCCCTAATCAATGCATGCATCAGGAACAAAGAGCTGTTGATAGTGATAAACTGAAAGTTAGGATTGATAAAACATATGGATAGTAAGTTGACATTTTAAGGGACACATGCTGAGCGCTCGGTGAACAATAGTGATTGCTTGGAGGGCCCAAAGAGAGTCAGTTAAGACATTCACGACATGGCATGCATCATACGTGTAAACATAAAAAGTATACTGCTCACCAAGCATTGCTGTTCATGACCTATATGCTCAGGTAATCATGGTTGTTTCATTTTGACGTGGAAAAAAAAAAAAAGAAGCAAGTAGGAGCATTCGACTGATCGCAACAAACTGCACTGAGTTACCACCAGTGTGCAGTCATACTTTGATACTCCTCATGCCTATATAGTGTATACCATGGACTCTAGGTATGAGTTTCATTTGGAAGGACAAGTACGGTTCTCATGCTTTTAAGAGTACATAGATTATGAGATCAATATATCTAGTTGTAATAGGGTAAGCCTTTTGTAGGTTGATCTAGGCTCTAAGTATACTAAGACACTACCATGTACCCTCTTTTGAATATTTTGTCGAGGCTTTCATACCTTGAAGGCCAACCCATTATTTGGTAGTACACTATGCAACCCTAGTTTTTATTGAAAATAAGTCTGAGAACCCCGTAACCTCTAAATCAAAGTGCATATATAGATAATGGATATGTTCTTGGGTTTGTGTTATTTTTTCACATCCACTTCATATAAATAAATAAATACAAATATGTGTGCTTGCGAGCATGCGCACCCGTGTGATGATCACACAATTGCTTCTCAACCTATGAAGTAAATGCAATCCTCAATATCACCAGGTAGAGGTAAAGTAGTAGATGGAAGAGGGTGCTTACATATATTTAAAGCTGCTCGCGTATATAAGCCATTGATCTCAACATTGAACCTAAAGTCTCTCTTGAAACTTGAAATTTCACTTCTGTTTCACCCGTAGTTGTTTTAGTATCTTGGAGCTGAGAGGTAAAACATCACAGACAAAGAGATTACAAGATAAAACTGGAAGAAAAAGGCTAATAAAATTATTTGGTGTTGTTCAAACACAAAACTTGCTAATTGTCGTGATTCGTTTTAGTTCCGTCTAACTTGTTTGCGAGATCTATTAATTTCTCTTGCTTAAATACAACTGCAGTGCGCTGATCTTAAACACCAGTGTTATAAAACAGAAATAATAAGCACCCAATACTTAGTGATGAATTCAACCACTGAAGTCTACATATTAAACTTACGCTAGTACTACACGTTATAAAGTAGCAAATTTAACAGAATAAAAACACAAAATAAAAACATAACACGTCTACAAATTAACCTATCTGATTAATTACAGCTATAATAACTTTTAGCCAACACTTCTGAGAAGAATATCAGCTTGAATTTTCCAGGTTTGTTATTTATATCTAGTAATTGTATCCACCAAATGTCATTCTCATTGTTATCCTGTCAATAATAATTGAATAAGGTGAAGGCATGAGACCAGCAATTACCTCTTTGCAAAATAAGGTGTAACCTCGTGAGTTTTTCGAATTTTATACTTTGAAAAAATGAAAAAAAAAAAAAAATGTATGTGCGTGTGTAAAAAGGTAAAAATATTAAAATGGTAGAAGATTTATATAGCAAAATTTCAAAGACGGAGGAGAGATGGGACACCACGTGCTTTATTATCTGGTAGAAAATTAAGTTGAAGTCTTCATGCTTTAAGGATTTTCTCAATGCTATCTTGTGGTATGTTATTGTGTAATTGAACCTTTATCCATCACAAAGTAACTTGGCAAAGTGGCAAATTGTTCATTTTTTTAATACAATATTTGAGCAGCCAGTGGGCATAAATATCATGACTAGGTGTCAAAAAAAAATATCTCCACTTTCACTTCCAGTATTATCTCATCCTTGAAGACATAAGCCTCGGGAAATGTCTGCCTTACACTTAAGCTTAAGGTCCTAGGACAGATCTCAACAAAAACTTCCAAAAACTCAATTCATTTAACCATTGATTCAAGTAGTAAGCATTAACGATTTACTGATATACAGATAGTATGTGAAGTCAATGGAAGCGTAATTCAACTATTTAACAACTTTTAAAGGTTCCAAACATGTGTTTATTTGATAAGTTCTCTACAAAAGAAGTAATAGCTTCCTCTTGACCATGATTATCTATTTAGCCCTACTGCCTCAATTTCAACCCCACATTTTATGGGACCCACAACTTTTATCAAAATTTCAACCACATATTTCATCAACTATTATCAAAATCTACTAAAAACTGATTTTTAGCCAAACCAAACAGGGGCTTAAAATAATGCAGTTCATTTCCTACCATTCTTTTCAATTTTATAGCATGTCTGCAACTACATTATTCTTTATTTACAACCATGAATGCAGAGACTCGCAGCTGCTGAAGCATTTCCCAGCAGCACTGGATTGAAGAAAACAGAGTGCTTCTTTAACAGCGAGGGGAATAAATCCCTATAGATACCTAATGAGAACATTTAATCATTTATTTGCTTACTTATAGCATACACTCATAATGTGCAATGATGATTGCAATACATCTCCAAGGTGACTGCAGAACTCTCGAAGTAACTACAAATATTTTAAACATGCTAGCAGCATTACTAAGTGAAATATTAACCAGATAAGGCAGATACATTTTCAAGATAAGCTACATCAAAGAAGTGTTCAATAGCCAAAAATCTTTAAGCGGGTTGCTTTTAGTCATTTGAAACCAACAAAGTTTGGAGAACAATTGCGTAATTGATGGATGGACAAGATTCAGAGCATCTACATACTTTTTCTTACTCCATCTTATAAATTAACATATAAGCCACCCAAACATGCTCTTGATCAACGAATAATGAATATATGTATCAAAAGAACGAAGGAATATTGATCTAAATAAAACCAGAAGATCCAGATATTTAGGCTCAAAATCCAACAAAACTTTCTGGACTAAATAAGAATTATTCGACAATTATGTGTTACAAAATAGCCATGTCTACTCATAGGATCTCTACCCCTAAAAGCTCCAAAATCTACTCTAGCTAGAAAAGCCTACGGGGAATAATAATTATAATTCTAGTTGAAACCTGAAAGAAAACTAAATTACAAGTCCAGATAAACCTAATATATAACCAACTAAAGTTTAAGTCCAATAAGAATAAGAACACAAACTCAAGGGCTAGTAAAAGATTCAACTTTTACTCTTGTCAATTCTTCTTGAGGTGAAAAGAACTTGGATTTGACAACAAATCTTGGTTATATTAATCAAAAAATCAAGGATCAACTATGTTCAACTATGTTCAGTTATCCAAGTGCTTTTTAGAAGGTTTGACCAATGATTTAATTAAAATTCATCGACATTCGCTAATCCACATGAATGAACTTCCTACGTAAAGAACTCCTTCAAAAACTTCTTTTGGCTTCTTGGGCAACTATATGCAATGCCAAATGTAAGGTCGATTTGAAGACATCTAACAAATCCACAGCATGAGCATTGGAAATAATTTTCTTTAAAACTTGCATGGGCAATCTTCCTTGACTTGTGCTTATGATAAGTCCCCTTTTGAAAGTTGAAACCTTTATTTTCTCAAATGGATAACTGCTTGATCACCTTCCACAAATTCCTTGAATTTATGGTGATGATCCTATACATGATTACTAAGGATCGTTGGCTGCTCTGCTACTAACTAGTCGTTGGACAAGCTTTAACCAACAAAATAAGTTATTGAAAAAGATCAAAGCAAAAACAAGAGATTTGGTACTTTAGCTTCAAAACACAATTATAATCACCGAAACTACAAAATAAGAAATTAAGAATTGTTCTAGCCTTTTTATTTATAGGCTCTCTCTATACCCTAAAGATCCCAACTATCCTCTTTAGCTGTATTTAGAAAATTAAGACACTAGAAAAACTAATGCTATAGAAAACTAAAAGATATACTAAATTAAGATTGAGAATAAAACCTAATCGATAATCCAATAAAGTACAATTCCAATAAGAATACAAATCCAACAATGACATGTAAAATTTTAACTCTTGCTCCTGCATAACTAATACATTATTAATTGCTAGTTCTAGCCACCAGAATGTTCTGTTTTCAGGCATCAGCTACTACTTAGCATATGCTATCAAAGGTAACTTTGGCACCCCTCTTTACACCACATAAAGGGGACCATACCAGGTTATGAACCATTTAAAACACCGAAGCACGGTGGGATTCGCAAAGCATCATAAAGAAACCAATTATTTGGATGCATTAATAAAGCAGTAAGAGTGGATCAATAAATCAAGATCAAGCAATTAAGGTTGCACGATTTGCAAGTTGCATCGCAAAAAGCATCCCAATCCTTTGCCCTCCGAAAGGGGAAAATAGTAGTAAGACAAAAGAAAATTTAATCTTCTTATATTTTTTGTATGTTAAATGGACTCCTAGAGGTAGGATACTTAGGGTAAAACTAGAGGTAGTACATCTATGTGGTATGCTAATGCCTAGATCCAGACACATTCAAGTGTAACTGGCTATGGATATAGCTACTGTAAGTAGTATAGACGCCTCACACAGGTTTGGAGATAGCAATATACTCAAACGCAAGATAATGAAGAAATTCCAAGTTTACAAGCAGCACAATGGATTGCTTCTCGTAAATAATGTTCCACACTACCCCTTCCTTCCTCTTCCCTTTATCACAGCTTAAGATCGCTAATTGTAACCAATAAAAAGTGTAACCACAAAAAAGGGATTATATACCACTGGCATGATGTCACATGAAATATTTGAAATGAGAAAAAAAAAAAAAAAAAAAAAAAAAAGAAGAAGAAGAAGAAAAAGGTCAAAGAAGATTGCAAACAAAAAAGGGGAAGTTGTGAAAATATGTTCTCCGAAGTCCTATCTTTTTTTTTTTTTTTTTGGCTAGCTGGGACAGAAAAAAATTACTGCTAAAGATAAAGTTACACGCACCTTTAGATTGATAACAGCAACCCTGTAAGCTGACATTGAAAGCTGTTGGCTTATGCAAGCCATGGATTTCAACATTGGCTCTAGTGTGATTCTTGTAAGTCTAAATTGCACTTCTGTTTCTCCTGAAGGAGTCTTGCCATAATCTTGAAGCTGCACTTACGGCAGAAAAGCAGCATTAATCTTTTGACATCTCACAGGATGCTAACCACACCATAGTGTGTCAATATATATATTTGGCGATAGTAGTACAGATTGAGGGATTTTTACTAGCTCCAAGAGAAGGTAAATAAATTTCACGATGAACTACTGTCTTCAACAGAGGAAGATACATCAACTTCACTTGATAATCATGGTGTAGTCGGAGTAAGCAACAGGTGAAAAAAAACCGAAATGTTCTTGATTAAAAGATCAACTGGAAGTTTCAAAATGATCATGTATAAACTTCTAACTAGTTAATCAATTGAACTCGACCAAGCAACTTCCAATTAAAAAGAAATATCCGCCAGTGCAAACAGTGATGGCGATACACACCTTCAAATTAATTACAGCTACTTTACTTGCTGCAGTGTTATTTTCTATCGCCCACGTCATGGACTTGAAACAAGTGAGAACAGCCTACAAAGATGAATGGAATTAACATATCATGTGTGTGCGTGGGTTTTTTTTTTGTGGGGTGGGGTGGGGGGGGGGGGGGGGGGGGGGGGGAGCTGGGCTTATTTCATACTGTATTATCAGCTAAGCCTCCATCTGGTTTGATAGCAATTGGACCCATAGTCGGCTGATTCAAATCAGCAACAGGCACTCTGCCATCATTAAGATTAAAGCGAGTTGGCAAAGTGTCTTGCCAAGGCCATAATGACGGGATCATATCTAGAGTTGCCATGGATGCTTTCTTTCTTCCATTTTCATGGAGATTTCTGCTGCCCTGAGAAGTAGGAGGTTTAATTTTGTTAATAATATTCTTCTCCATTGCAATCTTCGTTGCACCCTCTCTAAGAGCACTCAAAGCAGCATTATAAGTCTCTGTAGCAATAGCTCCTTCTTCTGCAAATTTTAATACTTCCCGACAAAGATTGTTGAAACGCAAGGTCAGAGACTCTAGACATGGTATATCAGAATCGTGTTCTTCCCTCCGTCCACTTCTAGCATTCCTTGTCCACCTCTTCAATATATAATGGGATGGAACAGTGAGAACATTTGTTACTGTAAAGACAGTTAATATGTGTCTACAGAGAACACCCACATACTCAAACATCTGACAGCTGCAAGTTGTATTCATCAAAGAAACATCTAGTTTGACTATGTATGCCTTGTGATCATATTCATATTTTGCAACCCTAAATTTGCTTATTGTCCCATCACCACCAATTTTATTGGCAGTGTATACAAAGGTTTCAACCAGTTCTTCTTGAAATTTCTCAAAAACCTTTTTCGTATAAAGGTTTGCTGCCTGTTGTTCCATCGGTGATGGAGTCTTCAATAATGGGATGGTAGAAAATGTATCATAATCTGCCTCTAGTTCTCTTTCTAGTGAATTTTCTAAAGCCCTTTCATACTGTTTAAAAAATGCGGGTATGGTAGTCTGCTGATTGACATACCCATCAAAAAAGGAGCTTACTCCATGGTTTGACAAAAGTGCAGCAAATAAAGTATCACGAAAATAAACAGGAGCCCACTGCTTCCGAGCATTATAAACAGCTTGAAGCCACTCATTTTTGTGTAGATCATATCTATCAAGGATAGAACTCCATAATGATTCAAAATCCTCAATTGTCTCAGAAAAGTTGATGCAGCTATAAAGCTCTCCATAAAAAGATGGATGAGCAAGATATATATGAGCCAACCTTTCCTGGCCTTCTCTTAAGATGTGCAACTTGCAAATGCAGTGACGAGTTTCTGGGAATACTTGATGGATTGCTGCCTTGATGGCTCTATCTTGGTCGGTAGTTATGGAAACAGGAGGCCGATTGTTCATTGCAGATAGCCAATTTTTGAAAACCCAATTAAAGGAAGCCTCGGACTCATCCATAAGTAATGCACAGCCAAACAAAACCATTTGTCCATGATGATTCACACCAGTGAAGGGAGCAAATGGAACCTGTAACTGATTTGGCCTATACATTGTATCAAAAATAACTGAATCACCAAAGTGACTATAAGCGGTCCTTGATCTTGCATCAGCCCAAAAAACATTTGTCAGTCGATTGTCATCGTCGAGTTGTATGGCATAATAGAAACCAGGGTTTTCAGCCTGCATCTTACCAAAATATGTGAGGAGGTTGTGGGCATCTCTTCCAAGAGCTCTCTTCCTGTTAGAAGGCTGAATATAAATCATTGGTGTCAAAGGGACAAAACTTGTTGGAGGATTAGTTTCCACGGAAGATACATGCCTAGCATCACGAGTTTTTTCTAGTGGAGATGTATTTTTAAAAACATGATCAGGATCATCAAATCCATGGTTCCCATCAATGGAAATCATAACATCATTTTGGTTATAAACAGTCTCTGACACGTTCTTTGTAGCTCCAACAAAATGCCTGCGAGGACGAAGGTAATGTACCTTGCTGGGACTCACTATAGAATGATTATGATGCTCCACAAACTTTGTCACCACCCAACTATCAGGATCCTGTTTCTCTATCCGAAGCACAGCATTGCAGCTTTCAACATTCTTTCTTTTGAAAATCTCTCTGGAACAGGCAAAGTCCCAAGAAATAATTGGACCATCAGGCATAGTACGGCTGTACTGACCAACATGTGTACTGAAACCCACTCGTCTGGCATATGCATCATAAAAGTTCTTGGCAGCTTCTTCAGATTGAAACTCCATACCCACATATGGACTCCCATTCCCATCATCAACTTGATTGCTCACTTCTTCAATAGAATTTTCTGGGAAACTTTGGTTCTCATCCTTACTGCATTCATCTTGTGTTTCTCCATTTTTTTGCCTCTTCTGCCTTTCCACTTCAACATCCATATTGTTGAACCAATGATATTAAGACATGTAGCGAAACTTGTTGGGTTTATTTGCACGTCCTTTCATCATGTCTGGAGGCAAGTAAATAAAAGAATAATAACGACTATTTAAAGATCAATGTCTTTAAAAGCAGCGACGTGTATAATAAAGAAATTCCATCAAACTGAATGAAAAAAATAGCCTCTGATGAGAAACATCAAAATAAGCCTATGACCCAAGAGTCACTAAAATTTTTCATAAACATTAAAAAGAAAAAAGAACAGCAGTTACCATATAATTGCAAGCAAATTCACATGAATTTATTCTACTGGCTCATCCATCAAAATGCCTTTTGTTGATACACCTATAACAGAGATAAGAACTTTTCCCTGTGCATGATCAGGAGATTATAAAATATCCACTTATCCCCCTTCAATTTTTTGTCATCGGTCAGCTCAGAGTCACTAAAAGTGTGTATGACATGGTCTCTGCAATGTTCCTCTTCATTTTACAAGAAAAGTAGGGCAAGAAACCTCAGGTAAATAGCAAGGATATCGTACTGAAAACAAACACAACACCAATTGGAATGTCCTTTTCTTGAAATAGGAATTCAGAATTCGTTCTCCCGAATTTTGAGGATTCAAATTTTGCATTCTATCATTTCAACTGAGCAGCACAAATAACCAAATGTAGATGATCCTGTATGTATTTGGACAGTCCACTGATAATGTACTTGAGTTCTAAGCCCTTGTTTGGGATCCATGAAAATGAGATTTTTTAGAAAAATGTATTTTAGATAGTTATTTTTTTTATTTTTTTTTAGGACGTGTGTTTAAAAAATTAGGAAAAGTTTTAGGTGATTGAAAATAAGTTTTTGAAAAAAATACATTTCCTAAAAAATGAATACCCTCAATATACCAGAAATCAGGAAGGTGATAATTTCTTTATTTGGAATAATTACGTAATAGTTGAGGGTCCTCACAAATAGAATTCAAAATCCAATAAAGAGAATAACAAACTCTCAAATATTCATATTACTTTTAATTTTATTTCTCTTCCCATAGTTCTTTCGAAAATCACGAACAAAGAAATGCACAACACTGCATAATTGATCAATAGCAGAGGAACCCTAATATCCAAAATGGCGTCTTTAGCTGAAATAATGTAAGCTGTCGATAAGATGGTAATTGATTAATTCTAATTAAGATGGAAAATAAAGGATAAGTTCTCACCTCTACGCCTTCTTTCCAATGGCAACAAACCCCGAGTCAATGAATTTCTGGTGAGTTATGGGCCGAGTTACGCGAGTACAATGGGTGCCACCGAAACAGCAAGATTTCATTTCCTCTGTATTTCTTGCGTGTTCGCGCGTGATCAATGGATTTTTCTACCCCAAACAGAGACAGAGGCCGAGGCCCAGCCGCAACTCTTTCTGTTCATTGTTTAGTCCCTGTTGGAGCAATATTATTTTTTTTATTCTCATTCTTCTATTTATTTTTAACCACACATTTTTTAATAAAATAATATTTTCCATCACATCAATAAATTTTTCTTCATTTTCAACCACATATTTCTCATCACATTAACATTAAAACTTGTTGGAAATTCAACCTTGATTTAGTCAAAATCCGAGAGATTTTGGGATTTGTTTCCATGTAAATGTAGGAAGTAAAATTAGGAAAGTAGGAGCTGTCTAATATTAGCTTTAATTAGTTTCATTTTCTGTTGTAATTTCTCTCGTTATAAAAGAGAACCGTGTACACATTTTTTATATACAAGACACATATTTTCTTCCTCATATTTTCTAAGTTGGTATCAGAGCTAGCAAAAACGTGTCTATGTAAATCACAGTAGAGCAATCCTAAAACCATTGTAGCCATGTCAACCCCCGTCAATTCCATTCCGGTAAAGACGTCTGTGAACCCGCAAAACCACCCCAACTCTCACTCTGTCCAAATCACCACCATCCTTCTGAATGGTGACAACTTCCTGCGGTGGTCGCAATCCATCCGAATGTATATCCGTGGGCAAGGAAAAATTGGCTATATCACATGTGACAAGAAAGCTCCTGCTGTTGATGACCCGTTGTATGTCACTTGGGATGCTGAAAACTCTATGGTGATGACATGGCTAGTCAATTCCATGGATGAGGATATAAGCTCCAATTACATGTGCTATCCTACTGCAAATGAGTTGTGGGATAGGGTGGAGAAGATGATGAAGAAAAAAAAGTTTGGGAGGGTGGGTTTCGAGGAGGAGTGCAGATTTTTTATTTAATTATCATAAATGTATTTTTATGAAGAATATATATATATATTATACCCTTTTTAATTTGGTCAAAAATAATCAAACAATTATTTTTTTGGGTCAACTAAGAGTCAAACTAACAGAAATTATCCATTTGGACCTCATGTGCTAATTTTTGAAAGGTTTGTGATTGTGGTCGACACAAAGTGAAGATTAGGGTAAAATTTGCAAAAAAAAGTGAAAGGGACCTCTATTGCAATTATTCCTATTTTTTAACCACACATTTTCCATCGTAAGACAATTACAAAATGCATTTTTTGAAGAAAAAATTGAGCTTAAACATGCTCTAAGTCTCTGCTTGAAGTTGATTGACCTTTTTTTAAAAGACATTTTTTTTCAATATATTTACATAATAAAATATTATGTCATTAAACTCAAAATATTTTTCTACTTTTGTACCACACATTTTTCGAAAATTCACTATTTAAATCACTATTATTTTTTTTCCAAATAACGATTGTCAAACATGAGCTAACATTGTTATGCATTTCACCAATGAAGAAAGTTGAAGTAGTCAATCCGTACTAATGTCTACTAATGTCTGATCCTATGTAGGTGCTCAAAGCATTTGAGTTTCATATATTTTCGAAAGGGATAATCGCAATTGCGACCCAAACCTTTTAAACAGTTGCAGACTTTTCTCTGATCTTTCATTTGTTGCAATCACCATCTCAAATATTTCAAAATGTTGTAGCTAAAGTCCAAATAGTTGGATTCCATCCATTTTTTCGATCAATTTTAAGCGCATTTTTTAGCTCCATTTTTTGTTAAGAATATATTTTGGAATAGTAGATTAATGGAGAACGTATGATTAAAAAATAATGAAAAATTTTGAATTATGTGTAAGATTATTTTATTTAAGAATTAATGGTTAAAAATAAGAGAAATAAAAATATATTTTGAAAATAAAGGGAAGGCCAGTTGGATTCACCAACAAATTCACAAAGAAAACAGAAATTAGGGAGGGGGGAATGACGTAAAAGAGAGAGGAGATGAGAGATAAAGTGAATTGCAAATTCAATCCACTACTAACAGCATTCCATAACCAATTCACGTGATTTCATTGAGTATACACAGACATATATACACCAGCTGAGAGAGAAGTGTGTTTCCCAAACAGAAATGAAGAAAAACGTTTTTAATTATTACAGCTTTAATTAAAACAAAATGACACCGTTTTGATTATTGTCAAATTAAGTCGTTCCAATTCAAATGTTAGTTAATTCGGTTTCTTCTTCATCTTCTTCCTTTCCTTCTGGTTTTGCCAAGGGCTTCATTCCTTTGCTTCTTCTACCTTTCTTTTCCCAGGTGGTTCCTCCATAACAATCATTCCGCTCACTTTGATCTTGTCCCTAAGATCTATCAACAGGGAAATGGCGTCCGATCCAATCTGCATCTTCCCAGGTGGCACTTTCTCGTGAAGAATCTAACCGATGAACAAGCCACTGTTCTGCCACTTGAATTTTTTACTGAGATAGAAAGAGGGTGATGCTCTGGTTAGGAAGCATTATGCCGTTTAGGTAGTTGCAAAACTGGTATTATCTTTTCCCCAGGTTGTTTCTTCAACAAAGATACATGGAACACATGGTGAATCTTTGATCCATCAAGTAAAGTCAGCCGATAAGCCATATCTCCAATTTTCTTAGTGATCTGATACGGGCCAAAGTATTTAGCTCCTAGTTTATGATTGGATTTGCGTTCTACTGACTGTTGGGCATGAGGGTACAGTTTAAGAAAAACCCAATCCCTTTCCTCAAGAGACCTTTTTGTTCTAGTTCTGTCAGCGTAGCGCTTCATTCGAGCCCTTGCTTGTGATAGGCTTTCCTTAAGTAGATGATCCAGCCTGTATCTTTTTTGGAGCAAGTCATCCACTGCAGCCACATTAGATTGTTGATAGGGTCCCAACGCCAGCTGATGGGCCTTCATTCCATACAAGGCTTCAAATGGAGACATTCGGATGGCAGTATGATAGGTGGTATTGTACCACTATTCAGCCAAGGCTAACCATTTTTCCCACAGCTTAGGGTGGTGGTAAACTGAACATCGCAGGTACATTTCCAAGCATTGGTTGACCCTTTCCGTTTGTTTATCTGTTTGAGGATGGTAGGCAGAGCTGAAGTGAAGCTTAGTGCCTAGGAGATGGAAGCGTTCCAGCCAGAATTTGCTGGTGAAAACCTTGTCCCTATCAGAAATTATGCTTTGGGGGCATACTATGTAACTTGTAGATATTGTCTAGGAACATTTGAGCCACCGTAGAAGCTGAAAAGGGGTGAGTCATAGCCTGAAAATGCCCATATTTCGTGAACCTATCAATCACTACCAGAGGTCCAGAATGGTATTCTTTCCTCCTAAGTTGGGCATTCCTTCAATGAAGTCCATCCTGATATGGCTCCATAAGTGCAGGGGTTGGGGTAAGGGTTGTAGTAGCTAGGTAGGGAACATGCTCTCCCTTGCATCTCTGGCATACTTCACATTGCAGTACCAATTGTTTGATCTCCTAATTCATTTTCGGCCAGTAAAAGAACTGTTTTGCTCGATAGAGGCTATTATGAATACCGGAGTGGCCTCCTTCAGGGGATCCATGTAGATTCTGAATTAACATGGATTTGATGTCTCCTCCAGCCCCAATATATATCTTCCCCTTGTGTTTCAGTATCCCATTTTCGTAGCTGAAGTCAGTGTCAGACTTGGGGGCTATCATTAGTGACTTGATTTTTTCTTCTACCTCAGTATCCCCTTTATAACTCCCAATGACTTCCTCAATCCAAGTAAGGATAACCACTGAAATTCCTGAGCATTCAGGATTGCCCTCATGTTTCCTTGAGAGTGCATATGCCACCACATTATCCACCCCCTTTTGTAGATAATTTCGTAACTGAGACTAAGCAGTTTGGTGAGCCATTTCTGCTAGAATAGGGTTGTAATTCTTTGTCCCAGTAAGTATTTGAGGGCTTGGTGGTCATTCTTCACCATAAAATGGTAACCCTCTAAGTATTGTCTCCATTTACAAACTCTGATTTGGTGGTACCCTGCCCTGAGGTCGATTTTAGAATAGAATTTTGATCCATTCAATTCATCCAAAAGTTTATCAATCAGAGGCATGGGGAATTTATCCTTGACAGTGGGGTTGTTTGGCTACCTGTAATCTACGTAGAATCGCCATGATCCATCCTTCTAAAAGGACTGGAGATGCAAAGGGGCGGTTGCTATGTTTGATTATGCCACTGTCCAACATTTCTTTAACTAGTTTTTCAATTTCCGATTTCTGTATGAAGGGACATCTATATGGTCTGATTTTGAAGGGTTGAACACCCACCTTCAAAGGAATATGGTGATCATGGGTTTGAGGGGGTGGAAACCCTTTTGGTTCCTCAAATACTCTAGAAACTGATTGACAACTTCAATGACCTAGTTTGGAATTTCCTCTCCTTCCTTCTCAGTGATGGAATATAATTGCCCAACCACCCCATAGTGTTGCCCTTTAAACAAACTTCGTATCTCTTCCACCTCCATCATCATAACTTGAGGTTCTGTGTTCTCACTCCCCAGTGTGATATCCTCTTGCTGGTGTCCGAATTGGACGTATCCTTGCTTGAAGTAGAATAGGATAGGCCCAAGTTGACTCATCTAGATAATACCTAGCACCATATCACTGCCCTAAGCTTTAAGGTCCCAATCTTAAATTGGAACTCCCAGTTGCGTACCTTCCAAACCAGTGGGTGAATCAAAGTTTTACTCTTCAGTTTTTCACCGTTTGCCACCCTACTGTCATGGTTTTAGATCTTTCTATAGGGTAGCTCAACTCCTTAGCCAGCCTCTCATCTATGAAACTATGAGTGCTTCTACTATCTATTAGAATAGATATTCTCATTCCTTTTAAAATTCCTGGTATTCTGATGGTTTTGTGTCTTGGATTCCTAGCCAAGGCATTGATAGATACTCCATGACCTCCTCCTCATCCGTTTCAACCTCCTTTCTCTCTCCATCTTCACCTTCCCCCTCTTTATCCACCAATATGAAGTTCAAGACTCTATTCTTACAAACATGCCCTGCAGTGTATTTCTCATCGCACTTGTAACACAGCCCCAAGCTTCTCTCGTTTTGTTGGATTTTTTGATACCCAATAACTCCGAACGATGATATAAAACTGATGTTGTATAATTGTTATATCGACACCTAAGATTGATGACCCGACCCTAAAACTATTTGGGGTCATTGGAAGTAGTCTAGTTAATTAGAGTTGCTCATGGCCGGTTCCTCACTTAGTGGATGGCTTATTTGGCTCACTTATTGTTTCCTTGTTGGGCCTGCCCATTACTATACCCTAAGTGATCCTATATATATTCCCTTTTCTTGTCTTGGTCAATTGGAAGTGTGCTTTTCCTTTGCAATTGAGAGAAAGACTTGGCTGCCTCCTTGTGTGCTTTGTGCTTCCGGCTTGTAGTTTGTCTTGTTATCTTTTCATTGTTCTTTAGCCTTTGAGGCTGCAAATACCTTCCCCCTTTGCGTCTTAAGTTGGTGCAATTGTAAGCAACCAAAGAGATGAGTAGTTTGAAGGTTTTGGGTCGATTGATTGGGTGTTGTTTTGGTTGGTAAACTGAGCCCGGGAATTGGTTTGATTGGATCCCAATAATCAACACAAACATTCTTCATAACAATAAGACTCTCGTTTAGAATCAATTTAAACATCTAAGATTCTTAAGTAAGGACTTACATTTTTCATTAGCTTAATTATTGTTCCAAAATGCAAAACTAAAATCGTCTGTCCCTAATCAAATTTCCACAATAAAAGTTAAAAAAACTGAAACTATACTCACCTCAGCTCTCATCCTCTAAATCTCCTTTTATTTGTAGGTCAGCAAGACTGTTATTAATTACAGAATTAAGCAGGCTTTCAGAGTTCTTGTTATCCATTCATGAGTCTGAAATTCTTGAGAAATTGGATTCTCCATTTATTGTTTACTGCATAGAAAAAGACTCGTCGCGTATAGCAAATTGTGAAAGGAATTATCCCCTTGTTATGAATTGTTAGTGGTGAACAGTTACAGATGAAGGGATTATTATTTTCTACCTTTCAGTCCTTGAAATGAAATAGTTTTCTGTAATATAACATATTGAATGGCCCTGAGTCAAACTGGAAGACACCAAGAATATGCCTTGACAGCTTCTTATTTGGTCGGGCAAGATGTATCGGAAGTCAGAACTGTCCAAGATTAGCCGAGCGATAAATTTTGTGCTTCTTTTGAAAGTAGGGAGATAGATTCTTATAATGTTCAACTGTTTATTTGAAAACATTTCTATTCTACTCTTTTTCGTTGTGAAGTCCTTTTACATATTGGAACAAAGTATTTATTAGAAGTATTTATACAGATACATTCGCACCGTGGAGAGTTTAGTGTTCGGCTTTCCCAGATTTAAAGATGTAGGAGACAAGAGCTACAAGTGCCAAAATGACTAGCACGGTCGCACCCATATTCACCAGTAGTTGTCTCTGTTCTTTGCACTCAGCAAGCCCTTTCACTGCTTTCTTATAATTTCTGAGTGTAAGGATAGCACGATCAACGATAGATGGATTGATTCTTTGTTTTCCTTTCGACTCTTTGTCCTCAACTGCTTGATCTTTCTTCGTATTTTCCTTCTTAACAATCATTTTGGTGACAATTTCAGCATCAGTTGGTAATTTACTTTTTTCTGCGCTCCTCTGTTTCTGCTCAACAATCTTCTCCTGCGGTTTTTCTGGTATAGTAGGCTTTGTTTTTGCTTCATCATTTTCAGCAACTCTTAGTTGCGTACTCTTTGTGTCGTTTTCTTCCTTAAACCGTGACTTCTGAGGGGTTGAGGGTTCTAAGCTTTTATCGTCCGTTGGTTTTCCGCTGCTAATTGTTGGATTAACATTCTTATCGCGTCCCTGTTGGGGCTTTGGATCACTTCCTGTTTTTGATTGAAGGACGGGTTCTTGGAAGTCTCTCTTTTCGTCTTTGACTCCAATAGTACCACCAGTTTTTCTTGGCAGTGTAATGGTGAGAATTCCTCCGTGAAACTTTGCATGGATAGATTTCGTTTCACAGTTTTCTGGAATCTGAAATTCCTCTCGGAAGCGATTCCACTTGTTACCAGAAACTAGGCGTTCTCCACTAACCCTGACAATATTCCGGTCAGTTTCAGCCTTAAGTTGCTCCTTCAAGAAACCTGGGGAACACAGAAACAAATTTTAACTACAAAATTTGACGTATTCTAATGGTGGTATATGATGTTAAATGACAAAAGTAGATAGGAATTAGGATAGAAAACCGAAAATCATGATCATCGATGTACCAGGGAGATAAAGAATCAGAACATCAGATTCTTCATTTCGTTGCCATTCTGACATCGGCTGAAAGATTTCATTTTCTGATCGGAAATGAAACCAGGAATGATGAGGAGCAGCGCCAACGGTTCCTGCTGGCCTCGTCGCCATTTTTTGCAGCCACCAATAGTATTCGTTACTCTTTTTCTTAATCTCGATTAGTTGAATCTCTTCTTTCTGTTAATGTTTTGTAAGATTCGACATTTTTCCGTTTTACGCCCAGATTTTACGTCGATCACCGCCTCATGTTCATGTATGTTTCTTTGAAACTTGGAAATTGGATTGTGAATTTATTCCAATTTCATTGCTTCAATGTAGTGTTTGATCCTTGTTGTGAAGATAAAGCTATAAGCACGGTTGTTCTTTGTTTGTCCTATACACTTTAAAGTTGGCTGCACCACCATTTTTCCCTCCTATGGTGGCTAGGAACAACTTTCCTTGGGAACTACAGTACTTCATTACACCAGGGGTGGAGTCAAGTGTGCTAAAAAAATATTTAAATTGAGCTAAAATGTTTAAAAAAAATTCATGTAATTTTTTTTACGGAAAATTAACTTACCGTTTGGCCCCCATTATTTGAGATTATAATTTTTGGGATAGTATTTTTTGAATTTATATGTAACATTAGAAAATGCGTGGTTAACATGAAGATAGAAAAAAATGAATTACGATTTTAATAGGTGACAAATGGGGCTAAATTGGGCGCCGAGACCAATTCTCCAAATCCGTCTCTAGTTACATGATTGGCTACTGTCTACTGTAAAATGAACACAAGATTCATACTTAAATATTAAGGACTTTGCCTGATGTACATAATTTGTGTTCATAGGGGTGTCCATAACCCTCACACGAGATGTAGTCCACATTCTTATGGAGCCCACCCCATGTGAGGGTATTTTTCAAATATTAAATGATTTTATTACATGTACATTGAAATTTACATAATAAATTACATAATATCACGTGACACTTTACCTTTTATCTGTTTAAAATACAATTATTAATTTAATATTTTCCCTCTATATTATATTACGTAATCCATTATATACATTTTGTACGGCCCTGTTACACAATTTCTCATGTATTGATAGAAACGAGGATGAACCTATAATGCTTACACGAATAATGAATATTATTTATTAAATAAATTAGAATGAATATTATTATTATTTTTTTCTCACGTGGATAAAGATCTCTATCTCAAGTGAATTTTTAACAAATAATAACAATTGAGAAAAAAAATTCGCGATTGTGGCGCTGTCTCATCTTTCGCATACACAATAAGCCCCTGTTTGAGCCACCTTTTTTCCTCACTAAAATGAAAAATATGACCGTTATCCATCACATCAACATTTAAATTCAAATTCTCTATCTCTTGTGTGGGCCCCAATAACGGCTATATTTTTCATTCTCATTTTCAAAAAAGGTGGCTCAAACAAGGCTAAATTTCAAAATCTCCTAAAACCTAATTGGAGATACATCAAAAAATAGTAATCTCACTCTGTTATAAACTTGCGGTGCTCTCAGCTCTCTTCCTCAGATTCACTATTTGCCCATTAATGTGAGTAAATAAATCTCTTACACTGCTATTGGCTTCTTGTTTTTATGTGTTTATTGTTAGGCTCTAAATCTTCAGATTACTAACGGGTTTTCGTGTGAAGTACTATTTATTTAATTGTGTTTCTGTGATTGATAACTATGGTATATCTTCTTCTTGCTTATTGAGTTGATTACGCGTTTTGTTTAATGGGTTTGAATGAAAATTTTCTTCTTTCTTTTTCTAATTGGATTTTTAGGTCTGAATTTGAAGCATATTTTTCGACTTTTGTCCAGTGAAAATTATTATTCCCTCTTGTTCTATGAGCAACTAACTCTCTAGCATCATTTGCCTTCCGTCTTCTATGTCTTCTAGTATGATTTTTTTTTTTTTAATTTTTTTAATTTTTTTCTGAAGGTTCAGGCTAGTACCCTTTATTTTCGCTTGTCGACGAATTGAGTAAATCACGGAAAATCGGTGAAAATTAAAGATTTCATTGTTGGCGAGCTTTAGTAATCACTTTTATATTGGTTTTAGGCATTTTTGCATTGTGAATAAATTGGAAATTGGAAGACATCTATTTATGTAATTAAAAATAAAAATAAAAAATTACATGAAATGAAGATAAAGAACAAGTAAATAACTTTATAGCTTGGAAACTCTCCTCTGTAGATGATTCTCTTCATTCAAAAAATTTTGCCATTCTTTCAACTTTCAATTGATGTAATAGCTCAGCAAGAGGATGTGTACCTTAAACATGCACAACTATCATGTACAAAACCGTGCTTTAGATTTCTCTGTTTAAGGTTATATTAAAATATTTTATTACAAGTCATTTATATTAAAATCCCGGCGTGTCCACTGCGATGGATATGCCACTTTCTTTTTGTCCTTTATAAAATGAGCCAAATTATTTATCTTATAGCAAAATGTGCTGATTTGGATGGAAATTGATATATTTTAGCAGCTGCTGTCATGCTTTTTTCTACCTTACTATGTCTTTCCTTCTTTTATTTTATAAAAATTCACTGTACATTTTGGAGAATATGAAGTATATTGAAACAATTACATTTTCAGTTATTTCCCCATGCTTTTGACATAAATTTACACAAAATTATATGTTCTATGATAACATTCTTTCACATATTCCTTTTATTAACGAAAATTATAAAGCCCTGCTGATATTTTATAGGGCAATCTTTTTGTGTTTTTATTTCTCTTTCTCGGTTCTCATCTTTTGTGAGTTCCCTTAGAATTAGTGAAGAGATATTACCATTCATATAACTCCTTGCCTGCTTATACCTCTTAGATGGCCTCATATAGTGGTTACTGTTGTGTTTCCTTCTAGCACAAAAATTGGACCTCTCCATATGACGTTTTGATTCTTTCCGTACGAACTGGTGATGTATTACTTTGTGGATAGTTAATTTCCCCTCAGCTGTTGAGCAGAATTAATTCGCCATTGCACTTATATTTTTCAGCACAGAGCTTATGGCTGAACTTGATCAGAGTTTTATTGAGATTGAGCATGAGCAAGAGCAAGAGCAAGAGCATAATGAAGAGCAAGAGCAAGAGAATGATGAAGAGCAAGAGCAAGAGCAAGAGCAAGAGCAAGAGAATAATGAAGAGCAAGGACAAGAACAAGAAATAGAACTTGAAGGTGTGGATGTATATGAACATGAATTCGAAGATGGAATACCAGAGAATTCACATCCTGATAATAAACTAGACCTTGGAGATGATTCAGTTGCTGCAGAGGGTGAGAAA
The DNA here is from genome assembly GCA_019097785.1 of Fraxinus excelsior. Taxonomy (NCBI): domain Eukaryota; kingdom Viridiplantae; phylum Streptophyta; class Magnoliopsida; order Lamiales; family Oleaceae; genus Fraxinus; species Fraxinus excelsior. The sequence continues at coordinate 9,435,012 of CM032624.1, forward strand.
TGGCCTGGGTGGCCTGGAGAGAGTGTTTTCAGGATTTTGGTGCCTGCACAAAAGGTTGGTAGTATAATTGGACGTAAGGGAGAGTATATTAAAAAAACATGTGAAGAGACAAAAGCTCGGATTAAGGTTCTTGATGGTCCTCCAGGGACGAGAGAGAGAGCTGTAAGTGAAATTTTATTCTGTGACTTAACATCTTACTGTTGATTTTTGTGGGCTGGCTAGTAGTACGGAATTGATTAGTGCTTATTGTTTTTTCAGTCTATATTCTCTGTTTTACTTGGATGTTTCTATTATTGCAACATGTGTCATATGTTCTCGCCTGTTACCATTAGTTTTACAAGTTCAAATTAATTTTTGAGCTGGCTAAGAAATTTTCTGAGGAGCTCACACTTCTGACATTCTGCTTCTCCAGTTCATGTTCTTTTGATAGAATTATGTAGATATTATTTTATTGGCATAAATATATCTTTCTAGTTGGAGTTGGCATGCATAATATTTCAGCTGCTGTACACTGTTTAATAGCATTAGATTGAGCTGAATGCATACATATATATGGAAATAGAGTAAGCAGTTATATACCATGTTTATATTTCTGCTATATAGTATTTGCTTACCATTTATATTTTGAATTTCATATATGAGCTTACAAGAGCGCGTGAAAAAAATATAAGCAATGCAACAGTTATGGTCTATGGTAATTAATAGTGCTTAATTATTGGTTCATGAAATGCAAAACGCTTTGCTCCATGCTTTCTACTTTTAAAGGATGGATTTATGCCTTTGCATTTATTTCCTAGTGTATTTTTTGCACATTTGCTTCTTTCGTTTTCTTGATATCAATTCTGCAATCAGTTTTACCATACTAGCACCATTCATTCAGCATCTGTGTTTTGCTTATTTTCTGCCAAGATGTAGAGAGGCTAGGGGTATCTATCTGTGATACGGCTTGGTTCTATGGGAGCTTTCCATGCCACTGATATTTGTGGCACAAGTCACTTCTTTTTCAAGTGAATAGAAGGAAGGTTCTCCACTCTTTTAATGTTTTCATGAGCATAGGTTAGATATAACCTTGGCTTTGGCAACATGGGCTGTTTAACTACTTGTATTATCAAGGGATTCCACAACTTGGTGACATAACCCCACATTTGCATAGTTATAACATCGATAGTTGAAAGAGGAAAATCATCTTTTGGGCTTGCCTTGTTTAGGCTTGGTTATATGGTGCCTTGATTCAGTGTTTTGTTATTTAAACATATTAGTGAAGCTGCCTCACGTGGGCTTACAATGGATAAGAGTGTTCATCAAATCAAAATTTATCAATCATCTCAAAACATTTATTTGTCACGTGCCCTGGTATAACTATTGAGATGCTATACCATTATTTTGTTTGAAATTCATCTCAATGCCTTTCTTTTTTGTGTGTGTTGTGCAGATTACATGTTAGCCTGATGGTCTCTATTTTCAAGCCAAATGTTTATGAATTTGTATCTTCTTATTGTTTATTTTGACTTTTATAATTTTTGGGTACCTCATGCATGTACATGGTTTCACCTTCCAGTATGGTGATTTTGTTTAAATGATCAATGTTGACTCAGATGAAATTATCTCCATCCCCCTTCCCAACCTAGTATGTTTTAACTGAAATGCGCACCCAATCCTTCAATTTCACTTGTTAGATGCAATTTTTTATCTTTACTTTACATTTCTTGATAAGACAAATTTGTACATGTAATGTAATCATGATTTTTTGTTTTTTCTTACCTATCTAAGCTCAACATTATTATTCATCCTGGAACTATTTAGATTTTTCTGATCACTCTTACAAAGGGGTCTCTTTTCTTGTTTATTTAAATTCAAATTTTATAATGGAGGAGTTCATAACATTGGCAATGTTGCTTTTTTTTGTTGCCGGATAGGTTATGGTATCTGCCAAGGAAGACCCTGATGTTTCACTTCCATCTGCAGTAGATGGTCTACTTAGGGTCCACAAACAGGTTTTGAATGGGACGGAAAATGATTCTTCTCATGCTTCAGCAGGTGTAGGGAACAAGGTATCAACAAGGCTACTTGTACCTGCTGCACAAGCAGGAAGTTTGATTGGAAGGCAAGGCATGACAGTCAAATCCATTCAGGAAGAGTCTAATTGTATCGTTAGAGTTCTTGGACCAGGTTTTTCCCCTGCTTTTCTATATGCTGTACTACTCTTAGGGAATTGAAATGCATCTGCATCTACATTGCTTCTCTGGATTAGCATTATGGTGCCTTTTATCTCTTTACAGCCCAGGCAACCCTTGACTAGAATTTGCTCGAGTATTTTTGGTTTCCAATTATTTGATTAGAGAGCCCGGCCTGATCACAGTGTTATCCATTTCTGAAATTGCTGACATCTTTTCAATTGGTGGTTTTTCTATATATAACTTCTTTTGGCTAATTGAATGAGTCAGAATCAAGTTTTTATTTTCTAATGTTCAACTTCATTTTAAATAGAGTATCCTCCTCGTGAAATGTCCTGATTTCTACTCTAAATCTAAACAAAAAATGTATAATTGAAGCTGTGATATATTATTGAGTCATAGTTTGAGGGAGACATTATATTCTTGTATACTTTCAAGAGGACTTTTACTAGAAAGTCCAAAAGTTCAGGAATAAACATTTCTTCATGGTTTGACACCAACAAAATGTATATTCACTCTACTGAAAATAAATGACATGCTAATTGCTATGAATATGAATTTTTGTTTGATCATTTTTTGTGGAGCTCACAAAGAAGAGTATTGGGTACATGATGAGTTGTCTTGCAATAAAATGTGATTTCTTGTTTATCTAATATATAGCTACATGAAAAGGAAAATGAGAAACAAACATCTTCAACTAGATCAGGTATTATACTTATTTTTAGCTTTGTAAACTAGGAAGTACAGACCCTCTTGTGAGTATCAAACATGGAGACAACTCTAAGGGGTAGCTCAATTGGTCAAGCCTTAGGTTTGCTCCCCAATGGTCACCAGTTCGAGTCCCCTTAGGGCCACTGAGGTGAGAAACGGCTGTAAACTTCAGGGCCCCGTGGGATTAGTCGAGGTGCGCACAAGCTGGCCCGGACATCCAAGATTATCAAAAATAAAAAGTATCAAACATGGAGACACTCCAAAAGGGTTGAACATGTGAAGAGACTCCTAATGTAAGAGCTTGGACCCAAGTCCATATAAACCATTCACATAATTCCAACTCTTCATGGTTTGAAATTTCATATTTACGAAGTGTTTTATCCAAAAGAAAAAACAGAAACTTCTTGGAACACAATCGTTTTTTCTTTTTAAATTTAGAAAGTCATGTTTTGGCTTTTAAAATTATGATCCCGCTTTATGTATAAAAATATAACATGGCTTTCAAAAATATTGGTTATTTCATAAATAAACTAAGAATAAAAGGATTTCTAAGATTTTAGAAATTTCCCCTAGTGATAGAATTATCTTAAAAGTAACACTGAGCTCAGAGAAGCTTTTAAAGAGGTGTTCGAAGAGGTGTTCATTGTTGCACCTTAGTTTAGCATCCACTTTTGTGCTCTGATAATGTTGGAATAATCTATTGGAACTTTGAACTATGTTGATATTGTATGGAGCACTATGAGATGCCTATTACCAGTGGCGGATCCAGCATAAAAGTTCATCATGAGCGGACCAAATGTTGATTGTTGATCATTAACCGTCGACAATTAGCGATTGTAAGAGCGATGTTGTTTATTAATATTTAATTAAATGATATTAAAAATTATTCAATATATATGTAAATACATTAAAACGTATGAAAATATAATTCAATAAACCCAAAATACTAAAAAATTACGCAATACAACCTACTCTGTAACTGTGAACTTAGACAACTGCATTCTACGAGATCTCATATTTTGAAAGCGTTGCAATATTGAACTGGATACTATTATTAAGCAACATTTGGATGTGTTTTGAATAAACTCGCTATGGTAAACAATTCTCTATCCTCAAAAGAATGTCGAAGAAATTCAAGTCATGAAAAATCGAAACTTACAAAAAGAATTCAACGGATTGGTATCATAATCTTTGCAATCCTTTCTTATTGCGAATTGCCTCCTGGAGTGCACTCCAACCATAGTCATTCTGCAAGCTCCAATCTGCCCCAGTGGCAGCAAGCATAAGCATGCATCTCTTCTAATTCAATCATCCAAAAAAAAAAAAAATGACAAATCAAGAACGATGCTCCTAAATCAATCGTATGATGAATGAATCTGTCTCACTGCAACACAATCAACTCTTCAAACCACTGGATTCAAAAAAGGAAGACAAACCATTTGACATTCTATTCCAAATTCCTAAAATTCCACAATCAATATTTGAAAAGTCAACAAAAACTACAAAGAAATCTGACCTTGTTCTTTTGCACCCAAATGAACAATTCTCTATCCCAAAAGTCTCCATTGAAGAAACTGCATAAAACTTGCCTTTTTTAAAGAAAAAGGTCTGAATCAATACAACAAATTTTTGAAGAAACTGCATAAAACTTGCCTTTTTTAAAGAAAAAGGTCTGAATCAATACAACAAATTTAAGGTAAATGTAATGGATATTATTTCATTTATATTGGGCATAATTTTTTAAAAATGGCTCAACTCTCTCAGCCTAAAACAAAAGGGCCCAAACATAAAATAATGGTCTTCTTCCCATCTTCTCTCTCAGTAGAAATAGTGACCTGACACAGTGGTATTGAAGCCCCTGCCTATTACACAAGTCCAGGCTTATGTAGATCCATCACATGAGGTATGGTGGTCTTGCTATGACTTTCTAAGACCCGAGCTAGAACGACAAGCCTTGGAAATATATTGGATCTAAACCGTTGACCAAAATGCTAAACTTATGTTGCCGAATGGTAGCTGCCCAAGTCATTATGAGCCTTTTACATTATGCATCAAAGTGACTTAGCATGGAGTATACACTTATAATTACTGCTATTTTGCCAATCTTGGACATGTTGGGAACAGTATTGACCGAAATGCTTGAAACTCGTGTTGCGGAATAGTAGTTGCCCAAGTCATTATGAGCCATTACAAAAATCCATCAAATTGACTTAGTATGGAGTATACACTTATAAACTTTGCTATTTTGCTGAACTTGGACATGCTGGGAACACCCTAAAGGATGCTTGGGGTGTCAAAACATTACTTTCGTTAGAAAATATGAGGTACATTTTAATACGATAAACTTCTAGGTTCTATTGAGGATAAAAAAATGGAAGAAGAATTAAGCCCATGCTTGATCTCCATTCTTTAAAAATTCAATTTTTTCCCCGGTACATTTTCAACCATACGTTTTCTTAGTAAAATAATTTTAGATGTAAATCTAAGGATGTGTTTGAGCCACATTATTTTGGAAGAATGTATTCTGAAATAGTAGATTGATAGAGAATGTGTGGTTGAAAGAGAAGGAAAAGTTATTTATGTGATGAAAAATATTATTTTATTGAAAAATGTGGTGGAAAATGAGGAGAAGAATGTGAATGAAAATTTTATTATGTACCAAACAGGGGCTAAATTTTTTTCCCTACTTTTTAAATACACATTCTTCAAAAATCTTTATTACAAAATCTATTCTCCCAAAATATGTTAGAGAAGGATGAGGTAAATAGTGATTACCAAAGATTTAAAATTCCTCTGATATGTGTGCACTCTTCCATCAACTATTGTATTTATCTCATCTTGAATAATCCAATACAAAGCTACCAACCAATTTATAGTTATCATTTTTCTTTTCTCTGTTACTGTAAATATGTTCAGCTCGTGTATTAAGTTTTTCTATCTCGATAATGAAAAGTGAAAAATAACAATTGATGGTATTACAAAATAAAAATGTTATATGATGTACCCTTAGTTTTTATGCTACTTATTTGAACCTGACGTGAAGGCTTGTCGAAGTTGTGTAGTTTCAAATCTTTGCTACCCCATCCATGTCTGTGATTCTTGGTTTCTTATGAATATAATTATTTACCATTTTAAGATAAAATTCTTAATGTTTTTCCTTACTGAGACAAGGATCACATCAATCCTCTAATAATCTGCTTGGTGGAATTGCATCTCTCTATGTAGTTTCTTATGTTGTTAGAATCATAGAATGCATCTTGTGTACTTGCTTATGTAGAAAGAAAGGCTTCCTGTGTACTGTTCTCTTGAAGATGGTCTTCGCTGATTTTTTTTTCAAGAGCCTAGGGCCTGAATCTGCTGTTTTTCTTCATTTCTAGTCAATGTTGTTGTCTTTGCTTAGTTTCTTGAAGAGGTTAGAGTTTTACTTTGCAATTCTTCACTGTTTCTAGTCCACGATAGTTGCTTGATGTGGATTTGGTATAAAGGAATCTACAATCTATATAATGTGTTGAAAAATGTCAAGAAGGAAGCAAATTGAGGTAGAGCTGTAGACAATGGCGTGCTCAGAATTATAATATTTTCATCTCTTGATTATTTGCTACTTTCACTGCCTGAATAATTTGAATGATTGAGTAAATGAACTCAATTAACTGAAGAGAGCAGGTTAAATCTGTGTTGAAAAATGTCAAGAAGGAAGCAAATTGAGGTAGAGCTGTAGACAATGGCGTGCTCAGAATTATAATATTTTCATCTCTTGATTATTTGCTACTTTCACTGCCTGAATAATTTGAATGATTGAGTAAATGAACTCAATTAACTGAAGAGAGCAGGTTAAATCTGTTAATTACACCTGAAGCTGGACCATTCATCCTGATTACCTGCATGACTTGTTCTTTTTTGGTTCTCCATTTTCAAGAAACCCACTCATTTGAAAGAAGTGTTAGATTTCTTATTTTTAGTGCTTCCTGCATTTATTTGAGGATTATGCATTAATTTCAAGAAAACTAGGAGTGGGTTTGATTATGATTTGCTGCGGAGTCGGTGTAAAATAATAAATCTGAGAATAAATCAGATATTATGGATTGTTGATGTAATTCAAATTTATTCGGTTCCTCTTTTATGACCTAGATTTTCTGTTTACCCTTGTTTCTTTATATGTTCTGTAACTCTTTAACTACCTTGGTATACCAATTATTCATTACTGAATGAGAGTGACAGATTTTGTGACATTTTCAATTAATATCATATTCAAGTGCTAATATGCTATGTAGAAATGCAGTTAGTTAACTCTTTTCATTTATCTTGCTACATTCAACTTTTGACATAAATCATTGCAGAAGACCTACCTGTTTTTGCCCTTCAAGATGATAGGATTGTGGAAGTTGTAGGAGAACCGGCAGGTATACACAAAGCGATTGAATTAATTGCTTGTCATCTGAGAAAATTTTTAGTTGACCGCAGCGTAATACCGATAATTGAAATGCAAGTAAGCCTGCCTTTCATTAAAAAGTCGTGTTTCATGGCAAATTTTTACTCAGGCGAATATATTTCTGAACCTCATCTATTGCTTTACTTGTTAGATGCAAATGCCCAATACGCAAATGGAACGCATGCCTCCTTCCCAATCTTGGGGCCCGCCTCCTCAATCTTTTCCCCCTAATGCAGCTGGTGGTCCTGGATATGGAGCCAGCCCTCGTTTCATGCCACCTCCTAGGCAATTTGATAATTATTATCCTTCAGCTGACATGCCACCTCTGCAAGAAAAACAACCTCATCAAGGTATATCTGATTATGGAAGAGAAGTGGCAATGCCCATGCATTCATCATCCAACCAGGCCATGCAATCAATAATCACTCAGGTTCTTCTTCTTTCTTACGAACATGAATGCCAATATCTTGATTCAAATACGAATCAGAAATAATAGCAAGGACTGGTTTATATTTAAAAATCAAAATCTCATCATAGAACATAGTTACAAAGATATCTTGTAACCTCAATCTAAAATTTTAAAACCATACTAGATAAGTTTCTCGTAAATTGTGCCTGGACAAAGCTTATTGGTAAAAAAAGGAAGACATTGCAGGTACTTGTGAACTTCCTACAATAGTGACCTTTTATTTGTCCATAATCCCAGCTTTATTGATGGAATTGGCAGTCCTATAGAGCTTGTTGCTGTTTCTTGCATGCATATACTTTGCTGGTTCTCAAGTCTCAACTGTGTTACAGTTGAAGTTATGCCCCTGGATTGAGTTTTCAGGTCAATTTCCACAACCTATTTTGTATGCCCAGTATATAGAAGAACTCAATTTAGAATATATTTTAACTTAAGACTCCCTTTCCTTGGTTACATTTAATGATACTATAATACAATAGATTGGTTGGTGCTACTAGAACAAGTAGAAGAGGAAGAGGTAGGGCCATAACTAACATGTATTTATGTGGTTGCAAAATTTCTATTTCATTGGATCCTGCCATGGATTTCGTGATGGATCAAATGGAGTGGTGAAAATGGTTTTGCGCACCTGAACCTAAATTTATTGGGAACACGGCGTAGATTGTTGTTGTAATTGCACTTGCCTCAACTTGATATATGAAGTAGGCTAAAGTTGTGATGGTGAATCCTAAAAAAATGCAGATTAGACTGGCTTTCAATTAGCATTACCATTATGAAATTTCTTGAAAACACAAAACACTGCTGTGCTATGAGCTCCATCCTTCTGAAAATGGCAAGATTATCTTTAATGTTAAATGATTTTCCTTCCAACGCAGATTAGGTTTAAATTTAATTTGAAAAATTTCATGTTCATCTATTAACTGATCATTTGTCAAGGCAGAGTGCTAGCTCTATTTTGATTGGAAATTATTGCTTGCCGTGCCCTTGCCTTTCTGATTATTGATTCATAGTAATTATATCAACCTAAAACGTGTCATATCCAATGTTTTCCTTGACAATTGAAAACTGAAGTCACCTTCACTTGAACTTTTGACAGTAGGCATTACCTATTTAATGCTGGATGAGATCAATTGGAATATAGAGATATCTGTTGAGCCCTCCCTTGTCTCATATTGCTTGATTCAGCTGACATTAGTCAGTATTTATGCGTGATCTTTTTGGTTGTTGAGCCTGTGGCAGTGTTGATTTTTGCCTTGATACTTGTTTGTTGCGTTAGCTGAATGAAGTTAGCTAGAACCAGATTTAATTATTTATTCATTAGGACATTTGACCCCATCAGAACAAATATTATGAAGTGTGCTATGGGGTAAGACTATATAGAAACAGTGGAAGACAATACTAAAAGGAGGTTTTTTGAGTTTCATCGACTGATTTGAGTTTGGTGACTTTGCAGGTCACACAACAAATGCAGATTCCACTATCTTATGCGGATGCTGTAATTGGTACAGCAGGTGCAAATGTAAGCTATATTCGGCGGGTTAGTGGTGCTACAGTTACTATACAGGAAACAAGGGGAGTTCCTGGGGAGATGACAGTTGAGATTAGTGGAACTGCTTCTCAAGTCCAAACAGCTCAGCAGTTGATTCAGGTAATATTTGATTGTTCAAATGCGTATCTACTCAGTTATTTTATTTTTAATTTTTTTAATTTTTTTGGGCCCTTTTAGAATTTGTTGTGCATTTGATTGCCAATTATGCCTTTCAGAATTTACTTCAACATCATGCAGCTTTATTCGATCATTGCTTTAGTTTATTGAATATTCTAAAATGGTTGCTGAATCTCATCATATCATTTTAATGGTTTATATTGCAGAATTTCATGGCAGAAGCTGCCAACCCACAGCCAAAGACCGCACCTTCTGCTGACCAAGGCTATAATTCTTATGCAGCTCATGGTTCGGTATATACATCTCCCCCTTCAAATCCTAGCCTTGCGGGACAAACTGGAGGCTACTCTTCGTACTATGGCACCAACTATGGTTATTAATTAGGCGTGGTTCCGGTTAGGACAATATGTGCCATTGTGTCAATGTAGTTTGGTTAGAATCTAATAATCCTTAGGTTACAGTTTGCATTATGAACTTAAGTTTCAATGACTTGTAGCACAAATCACAAGAGCCAAGAAATATTTTTATATTTTTTGGCCATCTAGAAAATTATCTATGTACCTTTGGAATTTGTCAGTTTTGACTTTATTAACAAACTAAGATGTACTGAGTGTACCATTGTTCTGGTCTCATTGCCTTGTTTTTACATTCAAATAGAAATTCTGGTGGGTGTTTGGCACAATGAAATTTAGAGCATGCTTGGGAGTGTTTAAATTAATCAGGTTACTTGTACAATTTTTTTTTTGACAATCTTGATTGATAACTCACACTTGACAATATCATATTCATTTGTTTTAAAAACTATTTTTATATCAATGGTCCAGATTTTGATAACATCAATATTGTCAACAACAATTGTACAAATAGGTTAATTCACTAATATTTAAGTGATTATAAATTGTTGTGGATAATGTGAGTTTTACGAAGTTGTGGATAAAAAATATATTTGATCGGCTTGAATTATAATTGAAGCTCTGTTCAACGTGCATTTAGTTTATAAAGTATTGCTATATCAGGATAGCTGTCAGTATACACCTCTATTTCACTTCCTTGGAGTAAAAAGAAATTCTAAAAGTAAAAACCATTAATTCAAAACGCCATACATGTTTAAAAATCAACTGCCTTAATATTTCCTAATGTTTTTCTTGGAAACTATCAAATTATGAGGTGACTTCAAAAAAAACTTCCTTAAAAACTTTACAAATTGTTCATTTACCCTGGTAAACATAGCCTTCCTCGACCCTCTACCGATAAACCTTTTTATCATTTTTCTCCATCTCCTCTCCTATCTTTCTTATTTGTCTTCGAATACAAACGCTTCATTAATTGAACTCCAAAAACTAATTTACTAGCTTTTACCACTTTTCAAAGTAGTCTCAGTTACTATAATTCATGAAAACGTATTTTCTGAGGGAAATTAATATATATATATATAGGGGCGGAGCCAGCCCATCGAAGTAGGGGGTTCAGAGTCCCGATTTTTTTTAAATATTATCTGTTAAAATGAGGGAAGTTAGTACTTTATGATGAAGAAAGGAAACAAAAGAACATAAATTAATGTACATTAGTTGAAGATTTAAAAGATGGTAATACATTCATGAAGATATATCGGTAATCGACAATTATTTTATGGGCGCTTACAATTCTATTGGTTCAAATTTTAAAATTAGAAGTTAAGATTTAGGCATATATGCATAATGCATTTTAATTTTTGTAGCTATTTAACATTCTCGTTTAGTTAATATCTGTAAGCGAGTTTAAAGTATTACCTTTCCCTGCAATAAAAGGTCTCTCACATAGACACCCCAACACTTAGAGAACTTGAAATCTTAGTACTACAAAAAAATAAAAAATTCACATTATGAAATTCATGAAAGACTTTTTAAATACAAAAATATATATATATACTAGTCAGAGTTGAACGTGTATTGCACGTTATTCTGAAATGATTTTTAAGTACTGTGAAAGTAATATTTAACCCCATTCCCACTTACTCTTTTGATTTAAACTTGAGAAAAATGAAAGCCCTCGAAAATAAATGTTAATTATCATATATACACGTAAATAGTGAAATGCATACTTAAATGTGAGTATTAGAATTACAACTAAATGCATAAATAAAGATGAATGACAAATACGACACGTGAATTAACGTGAATGTTAATTAATTTAGAATTAACACCAAGAAATATAAACGTGACAATGAATGTTAAATTATTTATATTAAATGAATATAATTTAATTTTCAATTAAATGAAATTTGATGATAAATTAGCATACATGGACGTGGATAATGAGTTGCATTATTGAATGTGAAATTTTAATTAATATTAATTAAATGAATGTAAATTATAAATAATTAAGAATTAATCGATGTTTTAAAAATCAAATTGGCCAGGTCAGTTCAATCGGGAAAACGAGAAATCGGAACCAAAATCGGTTTGGTTAGGCTTATAAAACCCTAATTAAAAACTCATCCTAAAATCCGTTAAACCGGACAATTTTTGGAAAACACGTGACATGTTTCTGTTTTAACTGGTTCAATCTATATAAATGTATATTTTTTTTAAAAATTAAATATATATATATATTTTTAAATTTTTGTAAATGTATATTTTTAAATTTTTTAAAAACTACGGTTGGATCCCGATTCGACTCTGGTTCACCATTTTTAAACTATTTGGAAATTTACTATAAAAAAGTTCTCTCATATAACACTTTTAATTTTTAAAACGAAGCTATTTTTCAGGGTCATTTTAGAAGAATTTCTTGAAATATATATTTTATTTATTTATTTAGTAGGCTCCTGTTTGAACAACATTAAAATTTTCATTCTTATTTTTCTACTCATTTTCAACCATACATTTTTCAATAAAATAATATTTTCCATCATATCAATAATTTTTTTCTCAACTACACATTCTCCATTAATCTACTATTTCAGAAAACATTCTTCCAAAATGATGTGGCTCAAACACACCTAGCACTCTACAATAGAATGCTCATTTATTATCTACACAATTTGAAGGATCAACAACTTGAATTTTTTTAACTTTAGTCTTTGGCTCTCACACCTACAACAATTGATATGTAAATTCGTATCGGCAGAGTTAGATTTGGGATAACCCTTCCTAGTTTAGTTTTTCGTGCCTCAATCATCACAACTCATGACAATGTTTCGAAAATCGAATTGAGGATGTTGGTTCGACTGGATATGTTAGGAATCGATCCAATTACAAGTAAGTAATTTTATTTTTCATTATCATTTCGACTATTTAATCCTTGACACTTTCTCTCTCTGACTTGATGCAAGTCGAACATTAGAAATTCAAACTTGTTTGGAAAGATGAGTCGCGGGAAATTCTCCATTCCCTGGCCGATGGGGCCCACCCAAGCCTCGTTTAATTTCTCTCTTTTCCCAAAGAAACCAGAGAAAAACAGAAAAATTGTATAGTGAAGACTTGCGTTTAACAATTTCCTGGAAGGGTTTTACCTATTGTTGGAGTATCGAATCCAAAATTGACAACATGGAAATGAAACGGAAGGAAGAAAAAGACAAAGCAAAAGAAAAGATGGAAAGTTAGTTATTATTAGTTATAGTTAACTAATATCAGTTAGAAGTTAGAAGTTAGTTGTTGTCCAAGTTAGTTACTTTTCTATTATTTAGTTAACTGAGTTGTTAGCTCCAGCCGGTAATTCCTTGTATAAATATGGCTGCTACGTGATGTAAATATCAATTAAATAAAGTTTCATCAATAAAGAAAATATTTCATTCTCTCAGCCTCTTTTCTCTTCCTGCTGTTCGAATTTTATCATGGTATCAGAGCTGAAAGTTATATCTTGCTAAAAGTCTTCCGCGATACCCTCCTCCTGCAATCGTCTCCTTCAGAAATTCTCTCTACTCAGTTTTCTGAAGATGAGTTCTCATAATTCTTCTGCAAATCCTCCTGCAAATTCGAGTATCAATATAAACCCCTCAGATGACTCCTCAAGTCCTTATTACCTTCATCCCAGTGACAATCCCGGTGCTATGCTGGTATCAGAAGTCTTCAATGGAAGCAATTACGTTGCCTAGAGTAGATCCATTACCATAGCCCTAACAGTAAAGAATAAAGTAAAGTTCATTGATGGATCAATCTCCCATCTTCCTACTGATCAATCAATCAATCACACAACCTGGTTAAGAGCAAATAATCTGGTTCTCTCTTGGCTGATGAATTCTATTTCCAAAGACATACGCAATAGCCTTCTATTTGTCGCATCAGCCACTGAGTTATAGAATGAGCTCAAAACCATATATCTCATAAGTGATGGTCCACGGGTCTTTTATCTTGAAAAATCCCTAAGCTGCATAAGCTAAGGTTCCATGTCTGTAACTGAGTATTTCAGCTCCTTTAAAACTCTATAGGATGAATACATTAGTTACAGACCTTTCCCAATCTGCACATGTGGAATAATGGCAACTTGCACTTGTGATTTGTTCACGTTCTTGCAGAATCGTCAGCAATCTGATTATGTTTTGAAATTTTTAGTTGGTTTGAATGACTCTTTTGCTTCTGTCAGAAGTCAACTACTTCTCACGGTTCCCTTGCCTAGCATGGCTAAGGCGTTCTCTTTACTGCTTCAAGAAAAAAGTCAGAGGTTGCTAACTAACTCTATTTCACACATTGAGACACATGCTTTAACGGCAAAACTCAATAATGAACAAAATTATCAGCCAAAATCATTCAGGGACAGAGACAGATCCAAAGCATCCTCACCACTTTGTACTTATTGTGGTTTTATTGGACACAGGGTGGATACATGCTATCAACTCCATGGATACCCCCCTAACTGGATAGGGCCAAGAGGAAAAAGAAATGCCTCTGGAAGATCTTCAGCACATGCTGCAGTCACCCAAGAAACTACCTATTAGAATGACAAAGAGCAGCAAAAGTTATCTTTCACTCCAGAGGAATTTCATAAACCCATGACACTTGCCAATTCAATATCAACTGATCTTTCTAACACTCAACCAATTGTCAATTTTGCATATACTTCTTACTTTTCTGGTAAAACACAACCTGTAGCACATGCTACGTGTTGTAGCTCTATCTCATCTGCATTAAAATCAAACTATTCTTGGATTCTTGATACGGGTGCAACATATCATATGATCTGTTCCCCTTCTTTGTACTATTCTATCCCTCAAGTTGTTAACACTTTTTTATATCTCCCTAATGGTATTAGGGTTCCAGCTTCTCATAGTGGCACTATATGCCTTTTTAACTCTCTATTCCTGCATAATGTTCTATGTATTCCCTCTTTTTCATTCAATTTGATTTTTGTATCTAAACTCACCATTCAGTCTAATGTGTGTCTTACTTTTACCGTTGCCTATTGCACCATGCAGGACCAACTAACGAAGAAGATGATTGGGACTGCAATTGGGATGGAAGGACTGTACCATCTAATCTAAGTCTCTCCAAAAACCCAGACCAGAATCAATCCAACTCAGCACCACTAGCATCAGCCATCACTCACCAGAAACTTGATATATGGCACTACAGACTGGGACATGTTTCCAACTCCAGGCTGCTTCCTCTCAAGCAAATTGAACCTTCCATTACTCTTGATTGTACAAATATCTGTGATGTTTGCCCTTAGCAAAACAAAGAAAGCTTCCATTTTCTGTATCGAATCACAAATCGAATAAAAAGTTCGAATTAGTTCACTGTGATATTTGACAACCCTTTAGTACTATCTCTTATTCCAATTTCAAGTATTTTCTCACTATCGTTGATGACTTTACAAGGTGCACATGGGTATATATGATGCAAAATAAATTTGATGTTCCATATTTACTCAAAACATTCTGCAGAATGGTGGAAAATCAATTCTCCACCTTTGTCAAAACTATAAGGTCTGACAATGGACCTGATTTCTGTCTCACAAAATTCTACCATAAACATGGCATACTACATCAAAAGAGCTGTGTAGAGACTCCACAGCAAAATGGAATCGTGGAGAGGAAACACCAGCACCTTTTATGCACTGCTAGAGGTGTGTAGAGACTCCACAGCAAAATGGAATCGTGGAGAGGAAACACCAGCACCTTTTATGCACTGCTAGATCACTATTTTTTAAGCCAATCTACATCTCTGTTTCTGGAGTGATTGTGTACTAACCGTAGCCCACATCATCAATAGAATTCCCACACATCTTCTCCAAGATAAATCTCCTTTCGAAATGTTATTTGATAAAACTCCAAATCTTTTACACCTAAAAGTCTTTGGGTGTGTCTGCTTTGCTTCCACTTTAACACGCCACAGACAGAAGTTTGATTCAAGAGCCACCAAGTGCTTATTCCTAGGCTACCCTTCTGATTTTAAGGGCTATAAAGTCATGGACATCAACACAAACAAAATCTTTGTCTCAAGAAATGTTATATTTCATGAATTCATTTTCCCTTTCAAAAATATTCCTAAAAACTCCGAACAACATTCCTTTATGTTCCATATACCAGACCCTTTCACAGATTCCTCACCTTTATCTCATCCAAAATCGATAAATAATGATCCATCTTCTTCCATTACTGTCTCATCTCCTACACATAACCACTCAAATGAGACACCAACCAATGATGATCAAAATACACCATCTCTTGCAGACTATCCACCAATCAGAAAAAATCAAACAAAATTCGACAAACACCAGCCCATTTGCAAGATTATTACTGTGGTATAGTCTCTTCAGCTCAACTGTCAGCCCAGGAATCGACTTCATATGGTTGCTCCACAATGGCAAGTAATATCCATCTTTCCTCTAACTGCTCTTCATCTACATGAACCCTTTACCCTATTCAACATTTCATCTTAACCAAACAACTGTCCACATCACATAAAGCCTTCTTAGCCTCAATCTCTTCTCCTCTAGAACCCAAAACCTTCAAACAAGAATCTAAATTTCCCGAATGGCAAGCTGCCATGCGAAGTGAAATCAATGCTCTGGAGTTAAACAAAACATGGGAATTGGTCACTCTCCCTCCAAACAAGAAAACTATTGGTTGCAAGTAGGTATTTCGTGTCAAACATAGGGCTGATGGGACTATTGAAAGACACAAAGTCCGGCTAGTGGCAAAGGCATACACCCAGCAAGAAGGGATAGATTTTTTTGACACTTTCTCTCCCGTGGCAAAAATCACTTCCATTCGTCTAATTCTTGCTGTGGTTGTTGTAAAAAACTGGCATTTGCATCAACTGGATGTCAATAACGCCTTCCTCCATGGCGACTTACATGAGGAGGTATACATGGAGTTACCACCTGGAATGGCTATTACAAATGGTCACAATGCCTGCAAGCTTTTAAAAAGCCTTTATGGTCTAAAGCAAGCCTCCAGACTAGGGGTGGGCAAAAACCCGCCCAACCCGATCAACCCGCCCAACCCAACCCAACCCGATCGGGTTGGGTCGGTTTTTTCCATTTTTTTCTTGGGTTGGGTTGGGTTGGGTGGCAAGGTTAAGTTGGTTGGGTTGGGTTGGGTTGTGGGTTAACACATCCAACCCGACAAAAACCACCCAACCCGACCCACTAATTAAAAAACTAAAAAACTTTGCCAAACTAAAATAGAATAAAGGTGAGAGACCCGGTAAAAAAAAAGTGAGAGACAAAAAAAAAATACTAACATATCTTCCATCATCTCTCTCACGCGGCGGGCGTCGTCTCACCAAATCATCAACATTGGTTGTGATTTTGGATGAGATCTATCTTCCAATCCATCTCTCTTTAACGCAATATATTAATGTTGCTTTAAATTTAGTACTTTGGTGGCTTTAATGTTTGTTCATAGGTCGTCCCAACTCCCAACCTAACCCGACCAACCCAACCCAACCCGACCGACATTTGGTTGGGTTGGGTTGGGTTGGGTTTCAATCTTTACATAGGTTGGGTTGGGTTGAATTTATGTCAAACCGACCATGTTGGGTTGGGTATGGGTTGGGGGAAAAATCGACCCAACCCAACCCACGCCCACCCCTACTCCAGACAATGGTTTGCTAAACTGTCCAATGCCCTCCTTGACTTTGGCTTCATTCAAGGTCACTCTGATTCCTCTCTTTTCATCAGAAAATCTGATCACTCCTTTATTACATTATTAGTCTACGTAGATGACATACTTTTGGCCAGCATTAATATATTGGAAATCCAACAGTTAAAAGATTTTCTACACAACAAATTCACTATCAAAGATCTTGGTCAACTCAAATATTTCCTTGGTATAGAGGTGGCTAGATCCAAAAATGGTATTTCCCTTTGTCAAAGAAAGTATATTCTCAACATCCTGGAAGAAACGGGTCTCACTGGCTCCAAACCTGTTGTTTTCCCCATGGAATCCAATTTGAAACTCTCTTCTACTGACACTCATTTGCATGATGATCCATCTGGTTATCGCAGGCTTGTAGGGAAATTGTTGTACTTAACCATCACAAAGCCTGACTTGGCCTATTCTGTCCAGGTGCTCAGCCAGTTCCTTGCCTCTCCTGCTGTGAGTCATTTTCAAGCAGCAACCAGAGTTCTACGCTATTTAAAGGCCACACTAGGGCAAGGCATTTTCTTTCTAGCTTCAACAGACATCCATCTAAAGGCTTTCTCAGATAGTGATTGGGCAGGCTGTATTGATACTCGAAGGAGTGTCACTGGTTTTGCAATCTTCCTTGGAAACTCCTTAATCTCGTGGAAATCAAAGAAGCAAGTTACTATCAGTCGCTCTTCAGCCGAAGTAGAATACCGAGCTCTTGCAACCACTACTTGTGAAATCCAATGGCTGATGTATGCTCTAGATGATCTGAACATTAGCTACCCTCAGCCTGCATCTCTCTATACAGATAGCAAATATGTTTCATCTATTGCAACAAATCTGGTCCAACATGAAAGAACTAAACACATCCAAATTGACAGTCATCTCATTAGAGAAAAATTGCAACAAAACATCATCAAAATATTTCACGTCCCATCAAAGCTCCAGCTTGCTGATATCTTTACGAAGCCCCGTGGTTCATTACTTTTTAACCATAACCTTGGCAAGATGAACATTATTAACATTCATGTCCATCTTGGGGGGGGGGGGGGGGGGTTGTTGGAGTATCGAATCCAAAATTGACATCATGGAAATGAAACGAAAGGAAGAAAAAGACAAAGCAAAAGAAAAGATGGAAAGTTAGTTATTATTAGTTATAGTTAACTAATATCGGTTAGAAGTTAGAAGTTAGTTGTTGTCCAAGTTAGTTACTTTTCTGTTATTTAGTTAACTGAGTTGTTAGCTCCAGCCCGTAATTCCTTGTATAAATATGGTTGCTACCTGGTGTAAATATCAATTAAATAAAGTTTCATCAATAAAGAAAATATTTCATTCTCTCACCCTCTTTTCTCTTCCTGCTGTTCGAATTTTATCACCTATCTTGTCCAATCACCAGACTCCGCTTAACCTTCTAAAAAACTTGATTTTCTGGTGATTCTCCGTCGATATCTCCGATCTGGTAAATTCTGATGACCCATGAATTGTTTTTCTCCTATTCTATTTCTATTTGGTAATCTGAATTTAGAATTTTACTCCATTAGGACTAAGGAGACCACTTTAGTGGGAATTTGCGTGTAAATTAAAATTTTGCTTCAGTTTTTATTGAAATAAATTGAATTCTTATGTAGGGAAACCCTGTACTTAGCGTGCATTGAAACTTGATTTTGGAGGGAAAAAGAGTGGTGAAAGTGGAATTGCTAGGTTACAGAATCAAAGGGATGAATATTGACAACTAGAGTTAAACTTAGGAAAGTAGGGATTCGAATGTTTAGAAATTAAATGTTCAATGATTTAGCATTGAACTCAAAAATGTGAAAATATGTGTAGGAACTGCTTCTGGCCCTTTAATTATGTTTTCCACTGGTACTGGACCATTCTTACTTTAAATTTTTAGGGCTAAAACTCAGATATTGAAGGAAAGTGGCTTCCGAAACTTCTTTGTGCTTTGGGTTGTATGGTCTGAACAGATTTAACATAATTAGGCTGCTTCAGTTTCTTTACTTAATAAATTCACAAGTCAACTCCTTTAAAATGCTTCTTAAATTCTATTCATTGAGCAGAAGGCTTGGTGTGGTCAAATACTGGCCGAAGGTTCAAACTAATTCTGAGTTTTGGCTTGCAGGTTCCTCCATGGTAATTGCTACCAAAATGCCATCACCTGGCTATTTTACAAGTTTCAAAAGCCTAAAACCTTCCAGATCAAGGTTACTTACCATCCATTTATCTGATTGCCTTGGCTGCATTGCATTTTCCTTCGACAAATTTTCACTCTTGCAGTTGATATTTTGTCATGTGGGTCATGCTTTTATGTTCAATAAAGTTAAGTAATAGTGATGTTACACTGGTTCTTGTCGAGATTTATAAAAAATAACAATATTGTTGCATTATGCCATGTCATTGGTTAGATAGACAAAGATATTAGATTCTATGTTTTTAAAGTACCTTTATGCATGCATGTAAGCTAAAATTTCTGTTACAATTGTCTAGGAGGATGGCATGGTCTATTAGAAGTGCAGCTGATGGTCGTAGACTAAAGTCTTCCACAAACGACACTGGTGGAATCAAGTCAAGTTGAATGCTAGAATCAAGGAGTTGAGGAAAAATCTTCCTACCAAGTTATTGTTTTTCTTGGTGGGTTTCTATTGTGCAACCGCTTTCGCAACTGTAATAGGGCAAACAGGGGATTGGGATGTTTTATCTGCTGCGTTAACTGTAGCTGTAGTGGAGGGGATTGGAGCTCTCGTGTATAGGTCTTCTCTTCCCTTGTTTGATAACATAAGAAACTTGATCACCATGTGCAATTATTGGAAAGATGGCCTTTCTCTCGGTCTTTTCTTGGATTCATTCAAGTATTAAATGTAGGGTTGTCCATGGCTCGGTTCGGTTCTAAAATTTTCGGGTATTTAATAAATGGAACTGTCGGATCCAAATATAATTATAGAACCGTTCGGGTTCGGTTCCGTTCGGTAATTAATTTTTTTAACATTTATAGCAACACTACATAAATATAACTAATGACATTTCATTCGTAACTTTTACAAATTAACGTAGCACAATTCAAAAATATATAAATAACTAGCTGTCGAATAATAATAATTCAATGCATACAAATACCAAAAAGTAGATATTTATATTAAAATATCTGTGATCCATATCAATAATTCATTTGTTTCAAGCAGCTTGCATGCATAAAGAAAATAAAATATCAATAATTCATGGGTTAATGAGCTTTAAAATGATTTGTGCTTTAAAATTAAAATTATTAAATGATATGATTTATTTAATTATTTGTTAATTTATTTAGAAAAAATAAAATAATTTAATTAATTCAATAAAAATAAATAAAAAAAATATTTAGTTTCGATTCTTATTCGATTTTTCGTCTAAACCCGAGACTCGACCCAAATTCATCGGTTCTCGATTCGGGTACCCGTTCGAGTATTTAATTTATAAAGAATCGCTCGATTCGGTTTGAGAGTTTTGGACACCCCTAATTAAATGGGATATAGTAACAACGTATATGTTGAAATCCTGCAAAGACGCATTCTCAATACTCAAGTGTCCTCTACTCTTCCAGTTGCTCGAGCTAATGCATTACATGATTGCATTACACATTGGAATCATAAGGAATTTATTGCTTCAATTGAGATTGACATGATACGTGCTTAAAGCGCTTCACAGACTGCAAGGCATAATAGAAGTAGAGGATCAATATTGCAACTGCTGAAGAAAAATCTGGATGATTTATATGGTGCTAAAAGGACTGTAGCAACAGTTGGTTTTATCCCTTAATAGCTTATCCTTTTTTTTTTCATAAGATTTATCTTCACTTTATTGTAAAATAGAGATAAAACTGGAGAATGAAATCTCTGATTCATTAATTGAAAATGAAGTGTTTACATGGTATAAATAACAAACCAAAAAAGAGGAAAAGAATAGGCGGGAATTACAGTTGGCATTTCTAACTAACATTACAGTTGTCATTCTAACTAGAAACAAACGTGAACTACAGCTGGAGGATTCCATCTGTGATCTCCACTGAACTTGATACTCCCCCTCAAGATGGACGGTGAAGATCAATAACAGCTATCTTGGACAGCAAGGGAAACAAAGATGACGCAGGTAGTGGTTTTGTGAAGATACCAGCTAGCTGGTGATTAGTCCTGACTAGGAGCAGCTTGATGAAATCATCACTAATCTTGTCCCTTATAAAATGACAGTCTATCCCAATATGTTTGGTTCTCTCATGGAAGATGGGGTTGCTAACTATGTGAACGGCCGCTTGGTTGTCACAAAATATCAAAGTAGGAACCTTGGAGTTAATATGAAGATCATGAAGTGTTAGCCCAAGAATAACTAACCAAGAGGAGGGTGAATTG
This sequence comes from Fraxinus excelsior, assembly GCA_019097785.1. Taxonomy (NCBI): domain Eukaryota; kingdom Viridiplantae; phylum Streptophyta; class Magnoliopsida; order Lamiales; family Oleaceae; genus Fraxinus; species Fraxinus excelsior. The sequence continues at coordinate 9,456,890 of CM032624.1, forward strand.
GTTTTCAAAACTTTTTCGACACTTAGTCTCAAAACAATTCAACACACAAGATATAATTGCAAAATATAAAACAATAAGTAAATATGCAAATATGTTATCTTAATTCAAGTATGATATTGCACAATGTAAATAGCAATTTCAAGTAAAGTGCAATAATGTAAAGATAACAAACCGATTTAATGGGGTTCGATCCAATGCAATGATCTACGTCCCCGTTACCAAGCTCTCCGTCACGAGCAAGGCCAATTTGTATTATAATGGTAACTTAAACAAGGAGTACCGATCCTTTACAACTTTGAGCTTTTCGGGACCTCAACACGACCCACACTACCGAGCTTTACGGGACCTCGATATGACCCACACGATGACTTACAACAAGGCGCACCAAACCTTATACAACGTTGATCTTTAAGGGACTATAACCGACCCACAATTCAAATGAATTTTACAATACAAATCTTCTCTTCTTATCGAATGATAAAATCAATGTTGAGTATAAGAAGAAAAGAGGCAAACACTTTAATAGATGGCAAATGAATTAAGCTCAAGTGTTGATGTTGTAAACTTTGATAAAAGATGGATGATGAAATAATTTGTATTGTTATCAAAGTTTTCAACCAATAATCTCTCTTAACAAAATAACGCAAGTTGAGTATGAGGAAAGATTTACACTTCAATACAAGTGTTGGTAAAGAAAACTTTTATCAAGAGTTTGAAAATAGATGAGATTGAAAAGTTTCTTTGCAAAATCTAATTCTTGATAAAATGGATAAAACAAGTTTGAATCAATCAAGAATTATTTGTAAATGAGATAGAATTTAAAACCAAGTTAAGCTCAAAGATTTTCAATAAATAACTCTCTCAATTTTCTCTCCAAAGTTGTACAAATTGAATGCAAAGAGAGTTGGTATTTATAGCAGTTGCAAAACGCCAAGGTCTCTGTCCATCCGGACGACCAACCGGACGTCCGGTTCTGAACCGGATGACCAACTTCCCGTTAGAGTTACTTTTGTCAGAACGGTCAAAAAAGTGACCGTTGAGATGAACCGGACGTCCGGTTCATCCATCCGGACGTCCGGATGGACAGAACATTTCTGACCAACGGACGCCTTATCCGGACAGCTTTCAATATTTTGTTCATATCTTTTTCTCCTGATATCCGATTAAGGTGATTTAAAATGGGTTGGAAATCTAACTCAAAGGGCTACAACTTGGATTCAGAAATAATCTTCAAATTAGATCATCTTCCATGTCAAAAATCTATCTCAATATGAGATTGAAAACTGGAGTATAACTTTTTGATTGAAAGTTGAAGTGTGATCTTTTGAGGGACGTTTGGAAATGATTTTTCAAGGTTTTTGATATATTACAAATGTTCATTTTTCCAAGATCATTTTCATGTCAAAATAATTTATGCAAGTGATGAATTTATGAGAAATACTTGAGCTTTATGCACTTGCTAAACATTGACGAGTTCTACCTTTATATATATAAATGAGGTTCGATAAATAACTCTATCTTCAATGTTCTTGATCTCTTCGAGCCTCTCTTTGACTTGTATCTCGAATGCTCGTTTAACCTTCACTTGTACTTCATTTGAGTGTGAATAATAATCTTTATAACTTTGAAAACTTAAACACTCAATTCAATTTGTTAGTAAACAATATGGACTTGTTTGTTATAATCAAAACATTAAGGTCATGATCAACCATAGGTCAACAATTTCCCCATTTTTGATTATGACAAACAAGATAATTTGCAATATAGATAGTGAACAAATTGATATAAAGTTTAAGCATAAGTTCCTCCAATCAACATGCATATATCAAGTTTGAGCATGAATTTCCTTGTTAACAATTAGCAAGCATAATTATCCACATCTCTTCCCCCTTTTGACATAAGCAAAAAGGTAGCACATAGAGGAGCAAGGGTATGGTATTTAGGATCACAGTTTTTCAAATCAACCATAGGCACATGTATTTCAATTGAATTCTCCCTTTCGTTTATACATGTATTCCCCATTTCAATAATCAAATTAAGCATATATCATTTAATTGATTTTCCTTCTTTTGGCATAGGTTAAAAGAATAGCATATATGGGAGGAAGATAAAATCAAAACCATAATAATATATTCCCCCTCAATTGATCACAAGATGCCAAGTTTATGCAAATTTAAAAATAATCATCACTTTATGGTAAAATATTAATCAATGTATAAGTGATGAAATATTGAAAGTAAAATCATTCGAATAGAGTTTAAAATTTCCTTTTTCAACATTCCTCATCTCTTGCACACATCAATGGGAGTCATGTTTGTGTATATATCATAATGTTCTACAATTCATTGAAATAGTAGATCACATTTACTTATGCAATTGACTTATGCAATTTGCAAACCAAACGCTGCCCCTGTTGATGAGATGAGTTGGAATCCATGTAGCCTAAAGATAGGTCCATGTAAATCTCTTCGAACAGATCACCATGGAGAAAAGCGTTATTAACATCCAACTGAACAATGTGCCAATGGTTTATGGCTGCAACTGCTAATAAGAGTTTCACAGTTACCAGCTTGGCCACTGGAGAGTAGGTTTCTAAGAAATCAAGTCCCTCATGTTGGGTATATCCCTTTGCCACTAAACGTGCTTTGTATCGATCAATAGTTCCATCAAATTTATATTTAATTTTATATACCCATTTGCATCCTATAGAATGCTTATCTCTAGGCAAATTGATGACAGAACAAGTTTTGTTTTGCTCTATGGTATTCAATTCAGCTGACATATCATCCTTCCAATGGGTGTGTTGCATAGCTTGATGGTAGTGTTGGGGTTCAATGTTTGAGGAAATATTGAGAAGGAGATGATTATGGGAATTAGAGAATTTATCATAGGTGATGTAATCACCTAATGGATAAGGAAGTAAAGACTTATGAGTCTAAATGGTATTATAGGACAGTAGATTACAATGAAAATCCTTCAAGTATGAAGGAGGTTTATTATGTCGAAGTGATCTCCTGAGAGTTGGATTGGTAGGAGTAACAACATGAGTTGCTGGAGAAGGTGATGAAGAATTAAGATTCTGAGGATATGAAGTGGCATTTTGATATGATGTTATAGAATAATTGTGACTTTGGTAAGTGATAGGAGGTTGGTTAATGATAGGAAGTTCTGAGGTTATATCAAAAATAGGTTTCGGAAGAACAATATGAGGAAACTGATCAACAAAATTAGTAGTTTTAGAAATAGAATGAAAAGGAAAAACCCCTTCATGGAAAACTACATTTCTGGAAATGAAAAAAGTTTTTGAGATAATATCATACAACCTGTAGCCTTTAATGCCAGGATGATATCCAATAAAAACACAAGCCTTGGCTCGAGGCTGAAATTTTAGGTAATGAGACGTAAGCGTAAAGGCAAAACATAAGCTCCCAAACACCCTGAAAAATCTGTAATCTACTGGAGATTTATGAAGCACAGTGAAATGTGTTTTATTTTGCAAGAGTGGGGAAGGAGTTCTATTGATTAAGAAGGTTGCAGTAAGGATACAATCACCCCAAAATGATATAGGAACCTGTGCCTGAAAGTATAATGCCCTAGCCACATTAAGTAAGTGCTGATGCTTTCTTTCAACAACTGAGTTTTGCTCAGGGCACTCTTCGCAAGAAAATTGATGAAGCACACCCTTTGAACTGAAAAATTCTGTGAAACGCAACTCAGGAGCATTGTCTGATCTAAAGATCTTAATGACTTTGTTGAACAGAGTCTCAATAAGCTTAAAAAATTTAGGAATGATAGTGTAAACATCAGACTTATGCCTCATTAGATAAACCCAGGTAAACCTCGTGCAATCATCTACTAGGGTGGAAAGTATCTGTAACCATCACGTGTTGGGGAGCTATATGGACCCCAAGTATCACAATGAACGAGGTCAAAAGGATTTGCAGATAAGTGATTATTTGATATGAACGACAACCTTCTTTGTTTAGCCAATGGACATATGTAACATGGTGAATTAGATTTATCATTCTTAAAATTGAGTTGATCTCTCAAAGTTTCCAATCTTCTGAATGACAAATGACTATGACGACTATGCCAAACATGTGAAGACACATTATTCTTAACAGAAAAAACAGGATTATAAACATCTTCAGAAAATTTACATTCATTCTTCATTCCATTGCTCACTACATCAACTGCATCAATTATGTAAAGACCACCAACTTTCTTAGCTCTGCCAATCATCTTCGAGCTGCACGTGTCCTGAATATGACAGTGATCAGTGAAAAATCTGACACTTATGTTGGAACTTCTTGTTAAAGAACTGATGGATAGTAGATTGAACTTGAATTGCGGTACATATAACACATCTTCAAGAGTCAATTCAGGAGTTAACTTTACAGTTCCAACCAATTTTATTGGGATTCTGATATGATTAGGTAGTGTTATGTAAACATTATTCACGTCCTTCAATGTTTGAAAGGATGCATAGTTGAAACAAACATGACTGGTGGCGCCTGAATCTAGTACCCAGTGTGTAGAAGGACTGAGTGTTTGATTAATGAAAATGGTGGGACATGTACCTGATTCATGCCCAGAATTAGCACCTTCATCCTGCATCTTTGCATCTAAAAGATATGTGCTCAGTAGATTCATTAAATGTTGGTACTGATTAGGGTTCAACTTTTGCATAAAGCTTCCAACACTTCCAATAGTTTTATTTGGAATAGAATCAGAAACTTGATTAGCAATGGCATTATTAGAATGAACATTGTAACCTGTTTGACTGCTTCCACTGTACTCCATTGATTTCTGCCTTGATTTGTATCCTGGGGAGAATCCATGGAACTTGTAGCACTTATCTACCACATGGCCTACGCCTCCACAATAAGTACAAACATGCCTCTCTTTCTTCTGATTTCTACCATAGCTTTGCCCCATGTTTGTCCTTTTAATATCATTTTTAGCGAAAAAAGCCATAGAATCACCACCTCCACCTAATAAAACCGGCTTATTAGGGGAAGATTGCCCTCACCTTATTAAGTGGATCATTTATATTTTTCCAAGCAATGTGGGATTCTAATACTCCCCCTCACGCACAGCGTGGACCATGCCAAACAACTACGAACAAATCGATATTGGGTGGCACCCAACATTGCATAATTGGGCCTAGCTCTGATACTATGTTGTAAAATAGAGATAAAACTGGAGAATGAAATCTCTGATTCATTAATTGAAAACGAAGTGTTTACACGGTATAAATAACAAACCAAAAAAGAGGAAAAGAATAGGCGGGAATTACAGTTGGCATTTCTAACTAACATTACAGTTGTCATTCTAGCTAGAAACAAACGTGAACTATAGCTAGAGGATTCCATCCGTGATTTCCACTGAACTTGATACACTTCTCCAAAGTTGGCCCCGACAACTCTCTGATTAGGTTTTACGAGGGTGATATTGCAGATCTACTTGCGCCCCTGGTTGGCTATTGGCACAAGTTCATGGCCGACATTCCTCTTGTGAGATACGGGCTTACTCTTGGTGGAGAGCTATAACAATACAATCATCGGTCAGAAATTTTAGCTATAATAAACAGCCATGGTTCTGTAATTGAAGGTTGGAAACAATCAGATGTCAAGTTCCTTCATTGTTAGGTAACGTGAAGAAGTGTAGGTCTCATTCTGCTGCATGCTGGGTGCAAACCAAAATACCCGAGCAGAGCATTCCTTTCTGATATGCTACTACTGGTGTACACAGTGAGTTGACAGATGATTCCTTCAAAAACGAGAGTTTGTTTTTGTACAGGCATACGAACAAAGAAATGGAGTATGGAGATAATCCCACATTTTTACTTGTGTTTACGGGGAAAAAGCAAGCAGCATCCGCTGGTGGAATGGACTGCTGATAAACAATTATCATTGTAGAATTGTATTTATGGTATCTATAATTAACCATAATGGGTTAATTATGCCAATGATCATTGAAGTATTGAGAAATTATGCTAATGGCTACTGATGTGAATTTCTTGTGATAATAGTGACTCGAGTTTCTAATACTTATACTAATAGTCACTCATTTAAAGATATGAATGTTAAATCCTACCCGACGATGTTAAGCGCCCAATGCGTCACCAAATCATTATTCATTATGCCAAGTCAACAAAAATTGAGGAATTAGGAATTGGGGATTAAACACGTTGAGATTAGAAAATGTAATGTCACTTGAATTTTGATTAAGAATTTTTTATTAAATCAAGATGTCAGTCTTAGTGGAGGCCATTCGAATGGTTGAATTTATGACTTCACTTCTATCTCTTCCCCGTATCTCTCTCGACCCATTCACCGGAGTATGTTGGCCTGGAATGCCTCCACTCCCTTTGGTAAACTCCATCTCTCTATTCTTTTTACAACGAATTTTGCTAACTTGACGTATTAAATAGGAATTTGAGATGTTAATGACACATGGGATTTTAATGTCGATATTTTAAATCGAGTTATATTAATGTACTATTTAAAAGCTTGAATGATTTACAGAAAAAATGAATATATAACTTCTATGTTCATCAGCATAATTACTCGAAACTTTAAATACCAAAGGCGTGTATATAATATTTGATCATTTAACATGTAAATCTTCATTTTGCTTTAGAGAAATTTCTCATTTCAATCATTTATCAATAGATTTCAACCAAAACAAGTTAATTTCGAAATTCTACACTGATTTTAATTGAACTTTTATGTTGATATTTGTCGAATTATGATAGAACTCGGGCGGGGTGGAGTTGGTATGCAGTAACTTCCCTTAAAATCTTCATAAACAATTCTTATTGTAGATGTCGGGGTCGCAATGAGTTAAGTCGAACTCGAGCCTAGCTCTCATCCATAAACTAGGCTCTTTCGATCCTTTGAATCACGGGGTTGAGTGGGTGTAAGTGTTATACCCTAAATTCAATCAACTTTGGACATAAACACTTCTAATATATATAATCAATGCGTATTTATGTCAATATATATTATTTAATTAAATTAATATTCTAATAAATTAAATAATAGAATCCGTAGATTCAAGTCTTAGTGATTTGTTAATTACAAGGAATTGTGATTGTGAGATACAAATTACATATGATTAAATCTTAAATCGTCTGTGAACGTATGTAATGTCAAGATACGGATATCGTTATTACAGATAGACTATCAAGTGTGACATTTCTTATTTGTGAAGTAAGTAGCCGATCTTACAAGCTAGAGCACGGTGACACTTGAATGAATACACAAATGTTTTGTTATAGAACAAAATATTAGAGACCTGCTGGAAGATTCCACATGGATAACCATCTGAGTGTCAGTGGTTAATCTCTAATGTTTGGTAATGAAATTAGTCCTTTGACTTGAGATCATCATAGTGTCTTATATGAGGATAGTCATACTTTGGTGATGTTGGATGTTGCTCTGTCAAGTGTCGCTAATACAATATCATTCGGATATATCAAGAATCATATGAAGGTTGAAAATGATTAATAGAGGATTCGTTACTTTTAGATAGAAAGAGATTATGATCTACATTTTATCCAATTAAGTTGATAATGAAATCATTAGCCAATGTGAACTCATAAGATGAAAAAGAGTTTTCGACTTATATTGACTTAACAGTGAGATGAAAGATATAATTGATAATTGAGATTGACACATATTCATATCTCGTAATTGATGGATCATATTGACAAAGGATTACGGTTTCACGATTAACGAACAAGTTTGGTTTCATCACACTACGTGACATTTTCTATCACATGTATTGCCCTAACATATTGTTAGATGTCAATCTTGGACGACGAATGTAAATTAGTGATAAATTAAAATGGGTGTTTTAATTTATCATTTATCATTATATCAAAATAATAATTGACTTCGTTGGATATCGTGATTGAGAACATAATGAGTCACACACAAAAGAGAACTGTAAGAATGAGATTCACCAATTAATTAATTATCAAGTGTTGGACAATTAATTAATTTGGTTGCTTATTAATAAGCCTGAATTAATTAATTTGATTAATAATTCATAGACTAATTTGATTAATTAAATATTAGATTAAGTTAAGTTTAATAGACGGCCAAGTCCGCTTGGACTTATATTAATAGGCTGCTAGGGTTTGAAAATTATAGGGAGAAAACAATTCATTATTCTTGCTAGTACAAGAAAAGAAGACCCCAATAGTCATTATTGTTCTCTGTGTGGATTACTGTTGGAGGCTAGACAATTGGACAGTAGAATTGCATATCGTGATCATTCGAGTTCAAGAAAAGCAAATGAGCTTGTGGAATTAATCAAATGTATAATTCTTATCACAGTTTCTATCTAGGGATGACAAAAAAACTCATTCAACCTAAAATTCGTGGGGATCCGCCCCGAATGCGGCGATGATTACCCGCCTAATTGGGTAAACAGGGTGATAGTCATTACCCCGAAGGGGGTATGTGATGTGTACGGGAAACATAGTCCATATCTCGCTACCTGCCCCATTTAAAATTAATTTCATATTTAAGTTTTTTATCAAAAAAATAGTAGATTTATCATTATTATTAAAGAGAATATAAGTTGGTTTTGACAAATTAATAAAAAAAAGTAATAATATTTACTAACTAAATACATTAAAAAAATAAAAAACAAAACAAAAGAACCCACCCCGATCCCACCCCGAACTGCTTTAATCGAGTATGGGGATGGAGCAAGATAACAAAAATACCCCGTTGACATCCCTATTTCTATCTAAATGTAAAGGAGATCTTTGGTGAAAATCGAAATTTGTTTTACTTTTCGATGTGCATGATTAAGTAAATTCTCAACAGTAGACTCATTTTTATTTTAAGTAATAAAATAAGTCAAATATTGAGACAAAAAATGCGTTGGCTCAAGAAAAAAGGTGTCAAGACAAGTTCAACTTGTTCATGGGGTCGAGACGGGACGAGAAAGGCTTAGCCCTTTTGCATACCCTACCTCGTTAAGATTTCTGTATCTTCTGTAAATCTATTCATAGTGAAATATTTCAATCTTGCTACACTTACATATTGTGGGCCCCACACACATGTGATAGGATTGTATACCAAGTTGTGGGCAAGTAACATTTTTGGAAATATTTAGTACATAGTACTAAGGTGTAAAATATTTAACTATTTTTTCTTCTTTAATATTGTTAAATTTTATTCATTCATTTCATAAAACATGCCAATAGACATTTTGTCTATGATATGACATATTGCACTCTCTTAAGAACATGTTTGGCCATCTTTCGTCTTCGCTTGTTGCATGAATGAACAATAGTAAAGAACAATATGGAATCAAGAAAAAAGAAAACACAATTTTGACGTGGTTCGATAGTGGGTGCGTCCACTTCCCTCACTCCACTCCGATATTGGTGTATTCATTTCAATATATATGTGTTTTACTGTATATGAGCCACATATTACAACAAATGATTTCGATTAAACATTGACACTCTTTTAATATCGAAATGTAAATAAATTCTACTGTGAAAACAATCATAAAAAGATAATGCTTTATATATATAGCATTATCCATAAACTTTGACACAACGGCCACGTGGCTAGCCCCTATTGGAGGGGTGCCTGGTGGCCCGGTCACATGGCCGTTATGTCAACCCCTATGGATCATGCTATGTCATAAAAATACCTCGTTTGAGTACAGATGACCATGCGACTTGTCACTGTTACTGCAACCTTAATTTCTTTTCCATTGTAATTATTTGAGGCTTGGTCTGTCAACCAAGTCAAGCGCAAGAACATTTATTCAGTTGCTAATGAAGAATTCTAATGCAAACTCAACTAGAAATTGCAAATATACACTAGATTTTAATTAAATAAGTTAATAAATATTAAATATTAAAACCGTCTAAATAAGCGATCCATACGGGTCTCTCGTGTTTGGGACTACATCAATTTATGTTATGTAATAATTTTATTGGTCACGGGAAAATTATACATTTAAAATTATCAAAAGTGAGAATTGATTGTGCAATTATTATCGTGATCACGATGAATCATCTATTATAAAACTTATTTAATGAGTTCCCAAATAAAGCTCGTCCATGTATCTAAGCAATCGAAATAAATATTTTCGAGCAAGGCACTATAATGGACTATTATTAGGCCATCGACTATATATGAAAAGCATATTCAAACTTGGACAATGGACTTAGATATTAATTTACCATAATTTTTACATGAAACTAACCCCACCCCCACCCCCACCCCCACTCCAAAGTTATATTATGTAAATATATACTTTTGTAACCTTATACAGCTATAAATTGAATGATATTAAAGGAAAAAAAAGCAAATTAATCTTTTAATTGCGTATTTAATCTTGATCAATATTGAGTATTAAACATTTCATATGGATTCATAAAAAAGGTGATATTAAAGTAAAAACAATAAATAAATAGGGTAAATCACATCCAGAACTAGTTTGAACTATGAAAAATTAGAATGTTCATAAAGATTTTAGGGGATTTCATTTTATTATTATTTTTACAAAACTAGCTATATTTTTACTTTCAAAATATGCTTATTTTGGACCTCTTTGAGCCTGATTTTTTTTTTTTTTTTTTTTTGGTATAATGTATTTTAAAATAGTAGATTAATGGTAAATGTATGGTTAAAAATGAAAGAAAAACTGTTGAGTTGTGTGTAATATTATTTTATTGAAGAATGCGTCGTTGAAAAGAAAAGAGAAAAAAATCTATTTTGAAAATATGGGGATCAAACAAGTTCTTTAACTTTCACAAAAAAAAAAAAAGTTATTTATTTAATATTGTTTTTTATATCAGTAAATTTTTAAACTTAAGCCACCAAATGAAGCTTTCGAACACAAACCATATTTTCAAACCTTTTTTTATATATATTTTTGAGTGCTTTTCCAATTTATTTGGGGGACCGAACTTTGGATAGAAGAGCTAAAAAATGTTTGATTTAACAATTAATATTGATTAAGTCTTTGCTTTCATTAATTTAGGAAGAAAAAGACAGTAATCCCATAATTATAGACTATATATATTAATCAACAAACAATAAATTGTTTTAAATTTAAAATTTGAAATTCATAATGAGAAATGACAGCAATTTAATTCAATAATATATTTTATTACAAGAAAATTGGAAATATGTAATAACTCTTAAATCAAAACTGAACAACACCAAGTAAAATTAAATAAATAAATTAGAAATGAATAAATTAAAGCTTTAGATTCAAATCAAGACCCGATGCATCAGTTTGATCACTATTTGAATGCCTCAGTTGAAGTTCTTGATTATTCATATTGCCTTCCATTGCCTTATTTGGTGCTGTATTATCCATAGAATTAAGTCTTAATACAAGAGCTGCACTTCCACTTTCAGACTTTTCATGGCCAAATCCAGCATTCATTTGACGTGCCTGTAATTTATTTTGCATCAACAGCCTTTCGTTCATGAAAAATGACCTAGACAACTTTTCATGGCTAGAAGAAAACCATGTATTATAAGATTTTTTATGAATCATGGAATCGGACCGAACCGGAACAACCGATCTATCCAAAGTGCCATAGAAAGGGATAATTTGGTGATGATTAGGAAAGTTAGAGTAATGATGGTAAGGATACGGTGGTGGATGGCCACCGCCCAAAAGGGAAGGAGGAGGCGACGGTGCAGCCACTTCCATTACTAGGCCATGTCGTTTTTTGGCCGATGCACGCTCTTGTTTATGGGCATTTTGATGGCCGCCAAGTGCTTGAGAAGTCGAAAACTCTCTCTTACAAAAGCTGCATGTGAATACTTTAGGCTCTAATCGTCGTCCATCTTCATTTGATGGCTCACTCGCACGAGAAGAACCCGGATTATAAAGCTCAAGATCTAATCCGACACGAGAAGTAGATTCGTCTTCTACCTTCGATTCGGACACAACTTTTTCCTTAATCTTCATTGCCAGCTTGTCTAGGGTTTCCATTGCTAGGCTACCAAGTTTTAAAAAAATTGCAAAGCCATGAACTTTATATAGGTACATAATTAATGCTAAATCACTTAAATATGGAAACGTATCCCTGTCTGTAATCATTGCTTGGCGTACCTAATTTAGAAGATAACAATTTTATGCCTTATAATTATAACGTGCTTAATAAATCTTTTTAATAAATAAATATATATTCTAAACTAGTTTGTATTTGGATCCTGTTAAAATTTATCAGTACAAACTACTTTTTATTACAGTTAATTTGGCTTTAATTCTGACATTTGATTGAGTTCTAATCACAAATTTCCTTGCATAAGTCTGAGTAAATTAGTTATGTGGAAATATGTATAGATTTATTATCTCTAAGTTTGAGTAAATTAGTGAGTAAATTAGTAATGTATAAATATGTATAGATTTATTATCTTTCTTTAAAATTGTATTATCTTAATTCTTAGTTTCTAATAATCTCCATCTTAGTTTGGTACAAATGACATTCAACTTTAATAACTGGAAATACAATAATGGGAAAATTGCAGCTGCAGTCCCAAACTTTTTTTTTTTGCATAATTTACCTTAACCTTCAGTTTGTGCTACCACATGTCCAATCGATAAATTTGCAGTTGCAGTCCAAATGACGGAAAACATTAATTCCATTGTCAGTTGACCTCAAAAATGAAAAAAAAAAAGACAATTTTGACCAATTCTAAAACAGGGGCAATTTCATCCAATTCTATTTCTCCTTCATTCACTATGCTAATTGATAAGTGTGTTTTGCGTATTTATTTAGGTCACAAAACATGAAAAATTGTCGATATATATGTTGAAATATGACTTAATTCGATATAATTTGTGTTTGTAGAATTACATTGATGGATGAAATTAAGAGTATGCAAAAGCGAGCGAAAAAAACTAAATTAGAAGAAAATGAAACTTCAGGGACCAAAATGCAATTATTCAGAAGATGTCCCGAATGACGAATCAAGCATGGAATTGTGCCAAGTAACACATTGTGATGTCATGGAATGTTAGAAGAAGAAGGAGAAGGAAGCAAGGCCAAAAGGTAAATGAAATAAAATTTGGGGACCAAAGTGAACCAAATGGAAAATACGTTCTACCATGCAGTCGCATGGTAGAAATATTATACAGTCACCCAGCACCAACATGAGAAGAACATTGCCAAATTTTTATAACCATGCAATCACGTGATTCAATTCCGGCGAATTTTCTGGTTTCCTGTTTCGAACCAATCTCTTATGAAAAGATATTTTGACGCTCTATATAACCATAATCTCGTCCAGCATAAGGGTTGACACTTTACAGAGAAAAAGTCATTGAAAAGCAAGGAAGAAGACAAAAACGAGGGATTTCACTCCAAGATTCAAGATTTCAAGATTTAAATTCAAAAATTGGATGATATCTTCTCCTAAATATTTTTATTGTTCTTTTATTTTATCCATACTAGGCTAGACTTTTTATGTACTAGGCGAACGATGAACCTCGCAATGTGACCTTTTAATTCTCTATTTTGCAATTTGATATTTAAACACGATCGATGGATGTTGGATGATTTATATACATTTTTTTGTCTTCATAATTAAATGCATGTGATTATGTGAGTTTGGATGATCTATTTTATGCATTCAAAAGAAGAGAAATAGATTTTATAAGGTATAAATCATTGTAAGGTACGATAGGAGATAGAAATATACCGCTATACTTTACGTGAATCTCTAAGTGTTTACAAAACGTTATGCATTCTTGTATATTGCATTTGTCACAGAAATATAGTCAAATGGTATGTGAGAATATGTTCAATTTTACTCGAAAGAGATTATTGGATAAGTTAGAAATATTGATTTTTCAACCAATTCATCGTGTTATCGAATTGTGAAATAGAGGTTAAAAGTGAACTTGTTTGGTGATTCAGGATCCTAGTGCACTTTTCATTCATTAATTTCATCAAATTTTCATTCAACATAATTTTGTATCCATTTAGTTACATTAGTTTAAATTCCATTTTAGTCATAAATTCCAAATAACCAACCATCTTGAGTTTAATATATTCGATTAAAGTCTTGATAGTAGAAATCAAATCCAATCAATACTCCTGAGACAATACTTGAAATTTTACAATTTTCACTTTATTACTTGTTAATGAACCGTGTACTTGCGATAATTTTAATCTGAAACATATTTTCGTGACCACTAATCACGGTCCATTTACCTGCATTTTCAAGTCATATATTTTTCTCTTTCATCCATTTATCTTAGATTATTTTCAGCACAAATATGGAGAGCAATGTCTATAGATGTTGTAACCCTATACAGATAAAGACCTCATGGATGAATTTGAACCTGGGAAGAAGATTTATCACTTGCCCACAGTGTCACGATTTTGGTGGATGTAACTTCTTTGATTGGTACGACCCCTCAATGTGTGACAGATCGAAGGAGATAATCCCTGGATTTCTACGTGCTAAAAGACAGATGGAAGCTGAACTAAATGCCATACGTGCAAGAAACTGATTGCATTTATTTTCTATGGAAAATTTCAGTTTTCCATCCAAATTCTTACTTTGAAGTGATTGATTGCTATTTTTTCCATAAAAAGTATTTTCCTACTTTTAAAAATATGTCTTGATTGGCGTGGGAAATATATCTTAGAAAAAAAAAATATTTTCCTTATTTTGTAGAAAACAAAAATTTGCTCTCCCAAAAAAAAATGTTTTCCGTAAAAACAAGTAAAATTACGCATATTTTTAAAAGTTGAAAAATATTTTCCATGAAAAAAAATAGCAATCATACACTTCAAAGTAGGAATTTGTATAGAAACTAACATTTTCCATGGAAAGTAAATGCAATCAAACACACCCAAAGTGTTTAATTTACATTAAATAATTCCTTATCTTGAAATAGTAAGCCAGTCTGTCTCAATTAAATTACAAAATGTCTAGCCACTCATTTAATTTAAATTATGATTTCCTCTATTTAAAATTCAGATCTTTTTATAAACTAAAGTATAATTAGTTAACTGAAGGTGGTAAAAGGGTAGTAGAGAAGAAGAAAACATCAATCGGTGGTTATATTCAAATCGGTTTTTTTTTTAATAGTCTCTATCTTTTATTTATTGTTTTATTTTGTCTCTATCTTTTTTCATCCACATTCTTATACTTAATATTTCATTAATTAGAATATTTTATCTTTAACGATTATTTTCATCCAAAAATTATGTTTGCATTAAAACCAGAGACAGACATTTAGTCCCAATTATATATATTTGACTTAATTAAAAATATGAGAGGGGCAAATAAGTCTTTCTACTACCTTTAGACATAAACTATCATCGGGGACATGATGTTCTAGTTGGTGGAAGATTGAAAATAAGAATTTGATTTCGCTCTACACGTGAACCGGTGTGAAATGTGATTAGAGAATGTATGTTAAACAAGTCAAATCCAATCCAAGCATCATTTCTTCAGAAACTACATGTGCATTAGTTTTGAGTTTGGAGCAAAATTCTGCAAGGTATAAACACATTGCCTTGCTTCCATTGGAATTTGTATACTCTCCTCAACTTTTGGAACAAAAATATTGGGTCCAAAAAAGACTAACCCACATCTTCTATTCTTACATTTACAATTACAGCAGGCTCACCTAGACACCTACTACTTAACTGAATCATAAAACACGTATGTTCCTACAATTTAATCACCTCTTTGTTTCAAGTAGTGTCTTGTGTGAAGATTCTGAAGATGAAATCACGGAAACGCCTTGAATACTGGCTGGGGTCAACGGCAGATATTGAAGTTGGATCATAATGGAATGACTTGTATGCATGTTCAAGCTTCTTGCTAATATCATAATCTTGCAATATATCTATTATACCCAAGATCAAGATGACATCATAGTACTCCCCCGTTGGTACCATAGCGAGCTCACTGTCATTTCTTCTTGTCGCCAATTCAACCCGCGCTGGCATGTTCATACCTAATCTAATGGTAATTAAAAACACCGTCATTAAGTCGAATATTAAATTTATAAGCATCTTATCTTCTTCTATATGTAAATGGTGTAGAAAAAGGTTTGACCAATGAACATCGATGTTAAACCGATTGTCTTTAGTATAGTGAAGAAGTAGTAATAGGAAGTTCAAATTTTTAAAGAAAGAAATGAATTCATTGGTCTTCTTTTAGTATGATTTCAATCAAGGTTTCAGACTTAAACATGACATTAGGAGAGGCAAATCCTTATTCATAAGTCAGAGATTTCCAAGCAGAACGATCAAAATCTGACCTTGACAGTTCTGGAGCTGCTTCTCCACCACCTTCATCTCTATCCCCTACAAAATTTTCACGCATCTTCCACTTAAGCAAGCAAGTATTAAATAAGAAAAAGAAGTTAAAATCTTGTTATTGAGTACCGTGTACCAATTACCAAACATACAAAGTGAGAAAAAAGAGTATACATAGAGAGGTTACAAATATACCAGTAGGAGTCTGGAATGGGGAAATACTGGCCTCCGTTGTCAGTGGCTCCCTAGTTTGTGATATTTGTATAAAGTGAATCCCAACCAGAAGACTGTAATCCATAATTCTCTCCTGCTCGAGAAAATAACAGTCCTTGTCCACTTGCCTGCATAGGGAAAATCTTTGCTTATGAAAAGAATGTTTAGGATAATTATTTGTGCTGGATACTGCATTGAGTGCAAGTTGAACCATTTCGAGATGTTGGGACTTTTTCATAGGGTTTATTAGTTAAGCAACTATGATAAGGAGTAAGAGTCTTGCCAGTAAAATAAGAAAATAGAGTCGAAAGTGATCACCTGCAGAACTCTTGGAACCTAGATGTCTGCAATCCGAAGATATAATTCAAATCAAGATCCTTAAGAGTGGTTGTTGAATCAATTTCAGATTCAGGTTTGTCCGTTACACGACCCTGTGAAGAACCTTTCAAGTCAAAACGTCGATGAATGGCATACTCGGAGCTAAACAAATTTCCCATTATAACAAACCGCACCTGCATATAAAAAAACCCTACAGTTATAAAAACAGAGGCATTATCATGAATAAAAAAAAGTGTTTGATGACAGAAACTACTGATCATTTTAATTACCTTCCTGTGTGTGGGTCCAGTCATCTTCACACAATGAAGGCCGAAAAATTTGGTTACCAAAGTATTCTCAAAGGCTTGAACATGATTGTAATATGCTTGAAGCATTCTTAGCAACACCTGCAGTTATATTATTGAGCAGGATTAGGATGTTATTTAGTTGAATACAAAATTCTGCAATTGTTCCCAAGATTGTCTCATGTTTCGCTGTAAAACATAAACAGAGTTTTAATGTTCATTGTTCCATCATCAATTTGTCTAAATAGCTTGAAAAAGAAATGGTAAATTGTCCATTTTCATATTGAAATTTTAGTCATTAGTAACTGATGATACAAATATTTTCATGCCAGCACAAATGCAAGTTTGAGCACATAGGAACTCACCTTTACTTCTGACTTCTTCATGGTCTTAATCATGTATTTGTCATCATTGGTTGAGTAAAAGAAGCTTCCACTTTTTCCAGGAGACGAGAGCAGCCGAAGGGCATTATCTCCACATATGGATATCATATAATCAGCTGGATCCACCTTAAACAATTTTCTTAATGTCCTGAAGACATAATTACAGGGTCTAATCAGGCCATTTGGTGCAAATGGACAAAGCATCATCAGAAATAATGAGTTCCTACTAACACTAAGGGACAATGTTTCAGTGGCTGACCTGAAAACCAAGGGACAGTAATCCTTCCATTTGAACGCACACGACTGGTGAGGTGGAGTATGTTTTGATCCTTGCGGAGGAAATCGAGTCCATATTTTCTCCTTGGGATTAAAAGCTGTATCTCTTAGATCAAGGGATGTATCCAGAGCATGTCTTCCTACAGAATGTCTGATTGATGATACAAATGAGATGCATATAGAAATATATATTTAGCAACATATCACGAAGAACACAATCAACTAGTAACTATCAACAAGTTAAAGATAAATATAACTTAAATCACTCCATTCCGAAGCAAATCAAATATGCAGAGTGAATAAGGACTCAATTGGTGCTACCTCCACTATTGCCGTATAATCTCATTTCTTAACTTATCCACTTTATTACGTCCACATATCCATCTTAGCATCCTCATTTCTGCGACATTCATATCATCCTTCAACAGTCCAACAATCAGTACAATAAGGCATAGAAGGTCCAAACATGTTCAATAAAACTAGCTTTTTAACCTTCTAAGGATCTTCTTATCACGCAGAAATCCAGTAGCACTTCATCTAACCGATCTAATCCTATGCAAAACAAAATTAACACACATCATGTACACATTGAGAATTAACACGCATCATATATACATCAAGAACAGTCTACATATGAATCCAAACCATGAATGCAGCTAATCTTTTCAAACTCGAGTTCTTTTTACCTTTCCAAAATGAGAATTAAGAGCCACTGAGCCACAACATGACAAGAATAATTAAACAAGGACAGAATACATTGAGAGCATTTTAATACCTTATTCCAAGCTGCAAATTAAGCATGAGCTCATAATTCTTGTGCCCTTTGGATATTGTCTCTCCCGGCATTTTGGTTGTCTTTCCAATAATGTCCTCATCATCCACATGGGCAACCGACATTGTTGAAAATATGCTGTTTGCCCTTTTCTTTACACCAGCTTGTGATTTCTTCACCTTGATAATGCTATTCAGTTCTTCGTTCATTCTTCTGTCTCACTGTACCTCGGAATCCCATATTTTTTCATCAACCCAAATCATAAACCTTCCTTTTAAGCAAGAATGTGAGGCCTAAAAGCAACCAATAACCATATTTCCGATAACCCAAAGGACCATACTAACTTTTTTTTTTGCTCATTTGCTTAAAATGGTATCTGATGTTCTATATATTATTTAAGAAATAAATGGTTTTGGATTTTCAAGAAAGAAACAAGATGGGAGGAAAATATCCAGAAATAAATTAACCAAATCGAGAACGATAATATTAACCTTTTTGCTTTGATTTGTACACAATGCCTAATATTTGTGTTTGTCGAAAGATATTTGGCAAACCAAAGAAGAGCAGTTTTGATGCAGGAAAAGCAAAAGACAAGAACCAACTAATAGCGGCCTTTTCCTTTCGTGAAAAGAATTTTTTTTTTTTTTTTTTTTTTTTTCAATCATTTTCTCTCATTCTTTAATTTTTCTTAGGCGAAATTTCATTTTAATCACTCGACTTTTTTATGGGTTGCAAACTCATCACTAAAGTTTCAATTTTGCTTTAGCAGGTCATCAGTAACTATTTGTGATATAAGTTTAATACTTTTTCTTACGTCGTAAACTGATTTTCTTGCATGGACTCCTTGTAATGTTAGTTTACTGGAAACTCAAATAGAGTTTTGCTTTTAACACAAATCCGAGTAATTGAAATGCAATTTTGACCGATTAACGTCTTGTACAAGAATGCTTTTACAAGCCAAAATACGTGATTATTGCGCAACACAATTAGCGATCCCCATTAATTCTTGTATTGTTAAAAAAAAAAATACTTGTCACGTATGTAGAGATGTCAAACGGGCCGAGCGGCTCATCGGCTCGGCCGCTCTACTCGTGAAAATACGAGCCAAGCCCGACTCGTAGGTTAAAGGGCCGAGCCGGCTCGACTCGGCCAATTGACATCTCTGCACGTATGAAATGATGCTAAATTTTGTGACAAATCGTTATCGGTGACTAAATTGAAGTAGAACGGAAACTTCATAGATGATTTCGGAAAAAAAAAAACGAGTGACTAAAAGGAAGTTTCACTCAAATTTTAGGTGACCACTTGTGTTGATTTGTTGATTGAGTGAGAACCAAAAATTGGAGAAACACATTTTCTAGGTTAGGGGATTTGGTTCCTAAATGTACTATCACTCCTAACAAATGGAAGAACAAGAAATGACATGAATATTCTTACCGTTCTTAGTGTCTTCGCCCGACCAAAAACATCAATGGACACTATTACCAATCAAACTAATTTCAATGTAAGATTTGCTCGCCATTTTGTGGGGTGCTTTCTACTGATTTGATTTAAGGCATGTGCTAAAAATTTGACTAGACAGGGTTTAATAGAATCTAATTTCAGATTTTAAGCTACCCCATTTCACCAATTTGGTATATATAATAATAAAATAATGATATTAAAAATTAAAATTGATCACATCTGAATTCGACCTAAAAATAGATACAGCCTCAATGTTCTAATTGATCTCGAACAAAAAATGCAACATACTAAAAATGTTGATGACGTTTGTTACTATTTTCCCCCAAGTCTTAACTCGGATATTCGTCGCTCCCCTACCCGAACCCACCTACACTGCATATAAATGAAGCAATTTTTCTCAGTGTACAAATTAAATTTTTGTTTGATTTTGATTCTTTGATATTTCGTCTTCTTTTTAAAAAAAAAAAAAAAAATATGTGTACTTAAAAAATAGGAAAAATTATAATTTTACGTATTAAATATTTTATTTAAAGAATATATAGTTAAAAATGAATTTGATGGCTTTTGAAAAAAATCAAAATCAAATAAGACCAGGCAAAGAATATTTTTGCTGCGCACAATTTCTTCAGGCATTACTTGTCTGTCTGTCCATCCACTTTGGTGTCATATGGGGTTAGCCTTTTTAGGCTAAACCTTTAGACCTTGCTAGCTTTCTTTTGAATGTTTTGACTTCTATAAGAAGCAATCTCTCATTTTCTATGTGATAAGCTGCTTATTTTTTAGCAGAAGCAAACATGCACTTAATCTATTGGAAACATATTTGCAATATTGTTGTTTGACATTCATCTACGTCTTAAATTTCACTTATGAGTACATAATTGCCTTGAGACTATTGAGGTCGCTGAAGTTTATTAAAAATTTCAAAATGATCGTCAAAAGTATTGTTCTTATCATAGCGGTCATTCAAGTTCTCATAGTTACATCAATCGTCACTAGGTTGGAAATGTTAATAAAAAATCCTACATGATAAATGCCAACGTGGATAAAAATGACGTTAACTAGTACATCATGTCAGCCAAATATTACACAAAACGCTCAAATGGGAAAACATATTATGCAATTTTAATTTTAAAGTTGTTCTTTCTATTATATTTCATAAAATATACAATTACATTTGACATAGCTTACTAGTTAACATTGTTTGTGTCTACTTTAACATTTAATGGTATCACAGAGTATTTTTGGTCAATGTTTTTAATTGAGTGACCATTAGTATAATTATTAAAAAAAAATTGAGTTGAAATTCTTAACAAATTTCAACTATTGTTGTCAAAATTAGCCCTGAAAATATTTCATCATTATATATACTAACATAAATCACTTTGCACTAACTAGGACCATGTATCTATACAATATCATAAATATAAAAATTTGAATTGAATTTTGTTGACCCCAAAAAATGGACCGATGACGTGGCCAAGAGAAAATAAGTAACTAAAATCCACACTAGCCAAATTCACTATACATTTGTCGTTCAAGTCATTCCTTTTAATAGATGAACCAATGGAAATGTTAATCCAAGATGTTTTTCAAGTGCATTGTGATTTAGCTGGTACAAAAAGGGGGTCGGTCAGTTGAGTGGAGTGGAGAGAATCAAGATTTACTTCGGGTGTCTAAATTTGCATTAGTCTCCAATAGGGTTCAGTGTGGTTTTTTAAACTCAACGAAAGGAGAAAGAGATCCGTTGGGTGGCCAAGCACGTGGGTATACTTGATCCAATGGTCCTTATTGATATCAATCAATCAATCAAACCATTTAATGCTGAAATTTCCATATATCTACTTATAGACTAAGGAATTGACTGCGTAGGTACGTAGAGGCGACGTTGGCAGTGTGTTGTCTTGTCAATCACTTCATAAGGTCTGTTGTTGGCTGACTAACCCTGCCTCACTAGGGATGAGCTCGCATTGGGGACCTCTGCAAAAGGGGGTCGGACAAAAGGTCTTTATGCTGAGTTCGCCTCGGCACGCATAGAATCGGGTCGCCCACATCTTCACGCAACATGTAACTTCGTCTACTTGCCATGTGGTGTATTTATTTTACGATTATTTATATGAGTAACAAATTTGATTCTCAAAATAATATACTTTTCTATTTATTTATAAGTTAAGAAAAGAAAACAAATTCGGATCTCAATTTTACCGGTAAAAATTGAGAACCAGATTAAAAATTTGTAGGTTCCAATATTTGTTTTACTTTTCTCTACTTCAAACTAATGTTAAGCAAGGTAGATATTTTGCATTAGACTATTTTCAAGAGATCTTAAAACGAGCCTCACTGTATAAATTTGTAGGCTCTCGTTTATGTTTTCCTATTTCTATATAAGTTTGTAAGCTTACTGTAGTATATTCAGTATGCTAATTGTGACCTTATCTAAGTTAACATGCCTCAATTGGTGGCAATCACAAGTAGACAAGAGCAACACAAAGATATTCTTGTTAAGTCTCTTCCAATGAAACTCTTAGCATAGCCAAGTGGCAACTACATAACAAATGAATGTAGGCATGCACTCCGCATCATTCTGTCCATGTGGCAATTTAGCCAAACCCCCATGGAGAGCTGAGCCCTTATGGATGATGTGAGGTAGGTAGAGGCGTCTTAGAGAAGATCGTCATACTAGATTTTGTATCAAATGGGTAATGTAACAACACATTGAATAGGCAATTCTACTCAATCAAACAAGTCAAGTCTAGTCTTACATGCCAGGTCTAGTATTGCCAAACCGTCACAATATTAAATGCAGCATGACCTAGGAATGATTGATTGATGGCTATGACAAGAAGTTCCAACTATAGGAATGAGGCCACGTGTCCCCTCATCAAACGACTCTTAATCATTCTCTTCTACTATAAAAAGCTTGCACTTATCATTTTCAGGATAATACATGTTTAGACTCTCAAACTATAACTTTGTCATATCACTGTTTTATTTATTACTTCCCGAAGCCGATCCTTTTTTTATATTGGAGACTCACGTTGAAAGATCTCCCACACTTATATACTTACTTCCCCAACTAATTTGATCGTCAGAGTGCGCGCTGCGAACTTTACCCTCACCGGAGGAAGCCACCTGTGACTAACGATTTGTACAAGTGTGCATGAACAATGCTTGCGTGGACGTAGAGGCCTTAGGATCTTTTGATCACATTTTTAAGGATCGGCATATTGGCACTGTCTATGGGAAACCACACTATAACCATGAACATTCCGTGGAAAAGGCATACAAAGAATGCCTAGGCTTTCCCATTGAAAAAGACTTTGTTTTTGAAGAAAAAACAAATAGAAGCCCTTAATGGTAAAGAAAATTCTACACAATTTATTAACATGTGATACTTCTCAAAAAATGAGTATTTTGAGTCTAAGATCTACTTAGAAAAGCCCCCTCTTTGAAGAAAAGATGCACCTCCTCACCATGAATTCAAACAATGAAGAAGCCTCCCCATTGAAAAAGGTTTTTTTTCTTGAATGAAGAGCAAGTGGAGCCCTATACACAGAAGATTCGAAATTCAACTCAACATCTTAGGTGTTCACCCCTTGGAAAATGAGTTTTTTAGGATAAAATCCACTCAAATAAAAGAGGCATCCACCCACAATAAGTCTAGTGATAAAGATAGACACCCAAGATCAAGAGAGGTCTCGGAAGAAGTGGTTATCTAGACCAAAGTCATCATTACGTAACAACTCCTCCAAATGTAATGGAATACGCATAATAACTGTAAATTGGGAGACCTATGAAAAAGAAGGCCATAAGCGGAAGAACTCCTAAAAGGGTACGCTCCTGAAAATGAGCTATCAATCAAATAACTCCTAAAAAATGGAAGGCCTCTAAAGAAAAGACTATGAATGAGATTTCGCCTCTACACAAATGCTTCTTTTTTCAAAGGCTTCATCATTATAAGAATATTCCAACTCTACAACCATGATTTTTTCAAGTGTAGAGGCCTCATATTGGCCTATTCAATAGTGGTTCTGACATACAACGCATCTTCCTGCCTATGCATAAGTGCCTCCACGTGTGATAAGTAAAAATCCCCAAATTGAAAAAGAACAATGCAAACGAAGAGAGAATGACTAAAATCAAACAAAAAAGTGAACTTGGGGGACTAAAGTGTAGGAGTGTCAAAAGTTGAAGGAATTTGGATGCAATTATTGTAACGACCCGGGTCCCACTTAACGGACTGTTCCGGTCGTTAGATCGACGACGTATTGTCCTCACTGTACTAACATGGGTCTTTTCAGCATGCTTTGTCCTCACTCGCACGCTCCCCGAAAATCTTCACAGGGGGTCACCCATCATAGAATTGCTTCAAGCTAAGCACGCTTAACTGTAGAGTTTCTAACAATGGCCTTTCGGAAAAGAAGGTGCACCTTGTTGGTATGAGTAGTACCTATCAAATCTCTTAAACTTTCTTGGTTTTTGGGTATTACAATCACCCTCCGTTAGACTCGCGACGTCCTCGTCACACTTGATCCATCTGAGGATCCGTTGTCAGGCGTTGGGATTCTAGAGGTGGCTCCCATCCTATGACATAGCACTTTGTCCCGCATAGCACTTAGTTCCCGATTTCTGGCTGGCAAACGACTCTGATACCATTTGTAATTACCCGGGTCCCACTTAACGGGCTGTCTCGGTCGTGAGATCAACGACGTACTGTCCCCACTGTACCAACATGGGTCTTTTCAGCATGCTTTGTCCTCACTCGCACAGGACTTCCCAGGGGGTCACCCATAATAGAATTGCTTCAAACTAAGCACGAACTGTAAGGGTTTCTAACAATGGCCTTCCGAAAAAGAAGGCGCACCTTGTTGGTATGAGTAGTACCTATCAAATCTCTTAAACTTTCTTGGTTTTTGGGTATTACAATTATCAAGGACATGATTGAAATAAAAGTTAAAATCAAAATGTAAAAGATGAAAAGTTAAGGGACCTGATCATGAAATTATTGACGGAATTGAAGGCAATTTTTAACTTCGCCTATGCATCAACGCATCCCCTATAAAATGAAGACCCACAAAATGAGGTGACCTTTGATGATGTCATGAATAAAAGAACCTTTGAAAAAGGGAAGCCCTTGAAGAGGTTATGAAAGGAATAAAAGAAAGAACTTTTAAAGAATGGGTCATTTGAAGTATTTCGAAGCTTCATTCATGAATCATAATATCATCTTCAAAACTACAATTTTTCTAAGTGTGGATGCCTTATCTCACCTACGCATGAGTGTCTCCAACACCCTTGAAAAATGGAGGCCTCTGAAAAAATAGGTCATACTGGATGAATTCATAGGCCCTATCCCTAAAACATGGAACTCTGTAATGCAATGCCACATCCCACCTATGCATCGGTACCTTCGATATGCAATGCATCAGTGCATGCACCATGCAAGGTTTCATCTGAACTATGTATCAATGCTTCGACTATATACAACCCCTTCCATGGATGGATCAAACACCATGGAAGAAGCCCTTACGAAGAAGAGTTATTCCCTTGTAAGGAGATAAAATAGTATCATCTTGGACAAGTGTGATGCATACCACAGAGAGCCACAACTTGTTAGCTTAGAGGATTAACCCCCTTTCATGGATTGTTCAAATACCAAGGAGGAAGCCCTTGCAAGGAAGAGTTATCCCCTTACAATGAGGTAAAATAGCTTCATCAAGAACAAGTGTGATGCACTCTACCGAGAGCCACAACTTGTTGCCTTAGATGATTAACACCTTTTCATGTATGGATCAAATACCATGGAGAAAACCCATGCAAAGAAGAGTTATCCCCTTGTAAGGAGGTAAAATAGCCTTATCAAGAACAAGTCTGATGCATCCCACATAGAGCCACAAATTGTTGCCTTAGAGGTCTAATCCCTTTCCATGGATGGATCAAATACCATGGAGGAAACCCTTGCAAGGAAGAGATACCCCCTGCAAAGGTCCTCGACCGAATTCAATTCATCCTTATCAAGACTTCATCTTCCCGTAAGGGCTTTCTCTTATGCAAAGGGTCTCGGCCAAGTTCAATTCAATCTCATCAATGGCTAGCTACCTCTAATTGAAGGGGCTCTCCATTCTGTAAAGGGCTTCGCCCAAGTTCAATTTAGCCATATCAATAACTTCATCTTCTTGAAGGGGCTCTCCCTTATGCAAATGGCCTCACCCAAGTTTAATTCAACCTTATCACATGTTGCCTCTTCCCGAAGGGGCTCTCCTTTCTACAAAGAGTCTCGGCCAAGTTCCATTCAGCCTTATCAACGGATGCATCTTCTCGAATGGGCTCTCTCTTATGCAAAGGACCTTAGCCAAGTTCAATTTAGCCTTATCAACGACTATCTCTTCCCAAATGGGCTCTCCCTTATGCAAAGGTCCTCGCCTAAGTTCAATTCAGCCTTATCGATGACTGTCTCTTCCAGAAGGTGCTCTCCCTTATGCAAAGGGCCTCGCCTAAGTTCAATTCAATCTTATCAACGGTTGCCTCCTCCTGAATGGGCTCTCTATTATGCAAAGAGCCTCACCCAAATTCAATTCAGCCTTATCAATAATTGCCTCTTCTGGAAAGGGCTCTCCCTTATGCAAAGGGCATCGCCTAAGTTCAATTTAGCATTTTCACATGTTCCATCTTCACCAAAAGGATTGCCTAAATATAAGGGCATCACCTTAAATTAGCTTTATCAATAGCTATCTCTTTACGAAGGGGCTCTCCTTTGGGCAAATGGCCTCAGCCAAGTTCAATTCAGCCTTATCACTTATCACATGCTGCTTCTTTCCGACTGGGCTTCCCTTATGCAAAATGCATCTCCTATGTTCAATTCAGTCTTATCAATGGCTGCCTCTTCCCAAATGAGCTCTCCCTTATGCAAAGCATCTTGTCTGAGTTCAATTCAGCCTTATCAACAATTGTCTCTTTCGAATTGGCTCTCCCTTTATGCAAAAGGCATTGCCCAAGTTTAATTCAGTTTTATCAACAGCTGTCTTCTCCCAAATGGGCTCTCCCTTATGCAAATGGTCTCAACCAAGTTCATTTCAGCCTTAACAATGGCTACCTCTTCCCGAATGGACTCTCCCTTATGCAAGGGTCTCGCCAAAGTTCAATTCAGCCTTATCAATGGCTGCCTCTTCCCGAATGGGCTCCCCCTTATGGCCTATGTTCAATTTAATCTTATCACCGACTGCATCTTCTTGAAAGGGCTTTCCCATACGCAAAGGGCTCCACCCAAGTTTAATTCAGCCTTATCAATGGTTACCTCTTCTTAAAGGGGCTTTCCCTTACCCAAAGGCCTCGCCCAAGTTCAATTCAGACTAATCTCATTCTCTATCTTCACCAAAAGGCTTGCCAAAACATAATGGCATAGCCTTAAATTAGGTTCACAAACTACTTCAAAAAAATTCTCATATTGTACATTCAAAGTTCACGCATTATATAAATATTCATACATGGACTTGGGGGACTGTTGTTACACTTCTTCCGACAAAGCTCTAAGCATGGCCAAGTGGCAACTACACAACATGTGAATCTAGGCCCGCACTCCCACGTATCAATTTGGTTGAACCTCTATTGGTCGAATCTCTATTTGTCGAAGCCCCATAGAAAGCTGAGCCCTCATGGATGAGGTGAGGTAGGTAGAGGCATCTTAGAGAAGATCTTCATACTAGATCTTGTATCAAGTGAGTGGTGTGACAACTCACTGAATAGGCAGTTCTACTCAGTCAAACAAGTCAAGTCTAGCCTTATATGTCAGGTCTATGGCTGCCTAGCCATTACAACATTAAATGCAGCATAGCCCAAGAATGATTGATTGATAGCTATGATAGAGATCCCAACTATGTGGATGAGACTATATGTCACCTCATCTAACAAGTCTTAATCATTCTCTTCTACTATAAAGCTCACACTTAGTGTCATTTTCAGGATAATGCAAGTTTACTCTCAAACTATAACTTTGCCATATCACTGTTTTATTTATTACTCCCTAAATCTGACACCCTTTTTCTTTGAAGGCTCACATATAAAGCTGTCACACATTCATATATTTACTTCTCCAATGATTTGATCGTCGGAGTGCGCGCAACCAACTCCAACCCCACTGGAAGAAGCCATGTGTGACTAGTGGTTTGTTCAAGTGTGCAGGAACAAAACTTGCATAAACGTTAGAGGTTTTGAAATCTGTTGACCACATTGTAGGTACAATTTTTTGGGGTCAACAATTCTAAATCAAGAAATAAAAAAACTGAAAAAGAATATTAAAGAGAAAATTCAACTACATATCAAGATTTAAAACTCACTTAGTATAGTACAAGTATTTATAAATTCTTTCTTTTCGTCACATGGATACTCTCTATCAAATTCACTTAACTCACTCTTGCTCAATGGATTACCAAAGAACCCTTTTTTTTTGTTGAATTCAAGGCAATTTTTTCTTTTTAGGGTACTAGTTAAAGTTAAACGTGCATTGTATGTTATTTTGAAATACTTTATAAATAATGTAAAAATAATATTTGATACCAATTTGTTATGAGAATTTGATGAGTTTCAAACGAACTAAAATAAAATAAAATTTAGAATATAAATTTAAGAGAATAAAATTATAATTTCAAAACTCAACTTCTAAGGTTCAAATTTCTTGCGATGGTAAAATACTACAAATGAGCAACCTTTTTATACTACATTTGGCATATAAGAATTAATTGTTAATATATGAATCTAAATACCAATTAAAATTGTTAAATACATGAAAAAAAATAAATTCATATATAATAACTCTAAATTCATATAGATCAAGATTTGTCAAGTCAAAATTCATTTGAATCTAGATTAATGTGAATGTTAATTGGTTGAGAATTAATAACACGAAATTAATACATGACAAATTGAAGAATGAAAACTAATGTATTATTGAAATAATTGAATTGTAGTAGGGCTAAAATCATCTAAAAGATAATTCTCACTTGGTGTGATATGTAATATATTATAGATAAGCTCTTTGAATGTAAATAATAAATCCAGTACTTTAAGGAATCCTTTATGAATTGATTTTTGTGGCACTCTGCATACAAGCTTACGGATAATTATTATTACCTAAAAAAATTTCGGAAGGAAAATCAAGCATTACATTCGTGTAACAATAAAATATGATCACACGATCAATCAAAGCTAATCGCAGCCTAGAAGAGTGAGTGAACAAAAGTACAAGTTCAAAATTAATTTCCACTTACATTTGAATTAAAAGTGGAAAAACAAACCTAACTTTCGAAAAGAAGAATCAAGCATTACATTATTATAAGAGAAAATTGTAGTCATGGTACCAAACCTTTCATTTTTTGCAGACTTTGCCCAAACCTTTGTTTTGTGTCGCCACGGTACCAAACCTTTAAAAGACTCGTAGCTCAAGTCCGAATGGATGGAAACCGTGAGTTTGACTGTTAGTTGACTCCAAAAAATTATTTTGACCAAATCAACAAAGGGCAAAATGGTAACTACATAATTTTAACATAAAAAGGAAAAAAAAAAACCAACACTATTCAGCTTCTTCCCAAACCACCCCCACGCCACTCCACTCCACTTCACTTCACTAAAAGCCATTAGCCGCCACTGCTGACCACCACTTTTCCCCACCAACGGTGGAATCACCTCCCAAACACTGTTAAAATCCCACCACCACCGTTAGTGTCACAGACCAAAACCATGAAAGTGGAGGGGAGAAGCTGACTCATGTTTATTTTTTTGCTTCTCAATTGTTGTCTAACCCATTTTGCTGCAATATATTTTCAAGATTGTATTTTTTCAGAACACCATCAAGTTTTGTTCAGTTATCTCAAATTAAAATGATTTCCCATGTGCTCTATAATCCAGTAAATATATCAACAGTTGTGTTTTCAAGAACCCATCTGGGCATATCCAAAGATTTTCAAGCACATGTGTATGATTCTTTACACAACAAGTTCTATTCAAGAAGCCGAGAAAATGGGCATATCAAGAAACTGACAAAAGCGAAGGCCACACTGGCTCAAGTTCCAAAAGTAGAACTGGCTGAAACTGATAGAAATTCAAGGCCACCAAAAAGGAAGCTGAGGACTCTAGTGGATGGTGGAGGTATTGGCGTCCTGGTTTTTGCATTGGCGACGAAGACGAAAGGGTTTGATGTGGTGGTGTTTGAGAAGGATTTGAGTGCCATTAGAGGGGATGGACAATATAGGGGTCCAATTCAGATACAGAGCAACGCATTGGCTACTTTGGAAGCTATTGATCTAGAAGGTTTTGGGAAGAAGGTGAATAGTGTTGGCTTTTTTATTTTTATTTTTTATGTTAAAATTATGTAGTTGTCATTTTGCCCTTTGTTGATTGGTCAAAATAATTTTTTGGAGTCAACTAACAGTCAAACTCACAGTTTCCATCCATTCGGACTTGAGCTGTAAGTTTTTTAAAGGTTTGGTACCGTAGCTGGCACAAAACAAAAAGTTTGGGCAAAATCTGCAAAAAAGTTAAAGGTTTGATATCGTGGCTATAATAAAGAAGCTACCATCAGGATAGCATGAGAAAAGTGGCCTAATTAATGGCATTTAAGATTTTGCATTCAACTCCTTTTTACAAAGAATAAAATCATCATGCATTCGATCCCTATAAGAATGTTCGTCACAATTACACCCAAGAATTACTTTATTTAGTACATAAAATGAATTTACTTTCTCAGTTTCTCTTTATACTTGTCGCGAAAATTGTTCGAGAAATCATCAAACGAACACTACCCGACCTCAGCTCGACCCACACCCTTCCTTCACTAAGGTGCCTCAAGTTTTCACACACATGATGACGGTGGTGGTGGTTGCAATATCACAAAGGAGAGGAAGACAACAAAGAAAGCAAGGTTCATTCTCACAAAAATTCTCCAAGAGAATTCTCCAGGTTGGCTCTCGCATGTTTCTCTCCTCCTATTGTAACACACACCCACACACGCGACTTGGACAAAACCAAGTGGAAACTCAGCTAAGGCAAATGCGTATAACCCCCAAATTAGGTCACTCCAATTATGGGCCTAATTACTCTCTAAATGGGCTAATAACCATTCCATTAAGGGAAAAATTCATAAATAAGGTGTTTACTTTACACCAAATCAAAAATCAGATTTATAGTTTGAAAATTCAAAAATCAAGTTTTATTTATTTATTTATGAAATAATAAATTATTAAATCAATTTATTATTAAATATTTAATTCTAATATATATATAATTAACACATCCCACGTGTACCACCCATACCACTCCGGGGACTATTCCGGCGACCATTCTGACCACTACTCTTCTTTGACGACCGTTCCGAAGACTGCTTCAATTCCAACAATTATTCCGACGACTATTTCATGTGACCATTCTGGTCACAGATTTACAATTTACGATCACAGTTCAAAATTTTTATAGGTCACAATTAATTCGTTTGTCACATATTTCAAATTAGTTAGTCACAGATCAAAATTTATAGGTCACATAGTCACAAATTCCCAAATTAATTGGTCACATATTTTTTTACGGTCATAGATTATATAATTTTTAGGTCACAAATAAAAAATGATTAATTTCATTGGTCACATATTTTAAAATTTGTTGGTCACATATTATTTTTTAGTCACATATTGTCAAATTTTTAGGTCACAGTTAAATATTTGGTCACAGTCGCATACCACTGGCACTACTTCAGCTACCACCACCAACCAAAACACCGCCACCACCCACAGCCACTACCTACCTAAAACCCCCTAACAACACAAAAACACCACCACAATAACACAACAACCGTACCCCACCACCACGAACACTGGACACACACACCAGATCCACCAACAAAAATTCATTTGTAATGGTTGGAGCTCAACTTCAACCAAAACTCAATCAAACACCAATTAAACCAAAATAATGCAACCGAATTCTATACTCAGCACCAACTGAACTTAATCAACATCAACACCAACAATTTAATATACTAAATTGGGATTCAATAGCTTAGCTACCATGATATTGATTGATTTGAAATTACACCAAAACAACAATATAAACTGAAATTGCATAACACTCACAGACAAAAGAAACTGAAATTACATAACCTTCACAGACCAATCACAACTAGCAGATAAAGAAGAACTGAGAAGAAGAAGAATAGAACAGAAGAGGACAGAGAGAAGATAGGAGAAGAAGAAGAAACCCAGAAGAAGAGGGCAGGGAAGAAGAAGGAGAAGACAGGGAAAGAACGGCAAGAAGGAGATGGGCAAGAAGAGGCTACAAGCCAATTCAATTCATCAATTCACCACCACCACGAACACTGCACACATGCACACCAGATCCACCATACACTCCCGCGCCACAAAAATTAACATCAACTGCACGCACACAGCCCCTGCAGCAAACGAACTGAAGCGAACCGCACCCACGCACACATCCACCGGATTTGCCTCCACACGCACTCACACATACCCAAACTACGATCGTCGCCGCAAGCACACCCACAGCCATACAACCATCGCACCACTAAAAAAAAGGGATAAGGACGAAACAACGTCGAAGAGGGACTGGGACAATTGATTTTAGGGCTTCTCAGTCTACCTAGTTTGACAGTGTAGAGGCGGAGGTTTGATAGTGGAGGCGAAGGTTGAGGCGGTGGGCAGAGGTTGGAGAGACGGTGAGAGGCGGCTGTTGGTGGGAGGAGATGGTAGAGAGAAATGGATTGGTTTAGGGTTGAGATAGATTTAGGATTTGATATATAAAATAAAAAACCTGATTTTTGATTAAATAAACTCTACACCTGATTTATGAATTTAGAAATTTAAACTCCTGATTTTTTATAATTTCCCTTCCATTAAATAGCCCGTGTACAAGACCAATTAGATGGGCTACCATTTCACCATCGAATCAATAAGTCCAACTACAACTTGGACCCTACCAAAGTGTATGATGTTTTCGGATCAAGCCTAGTCTAGGTCTCGATAAATTAGCCGACACTTGTTTTAAATTATTGCGAATTTATTGTGTATCAAAACCTAACAATAATTGTACACCTTGAATCGGATGGCGGAAATTAATCCAAATCAATACCTAAAGTTAACTCTCGAATTTGCTATTTTTTCTTTTTTCTTCATTTATTTTAGAACTAAAAATATTTTGAAGGATAAAGAATAGTTAAGTTATTAAGCAGCTATTTAAACACGTGACAATCACTTAGTGGTGGAAGAATTTTTAACAGCGTTGATCAACATACCTCCAAATCCTAAATATGGGTGTATTCAATTGAGATTTTTAAAAATTTCTATAGACCTTTTAAGTGGGTGACTTTTGTGGATGTTATGGACTTTTAAGTGATTTCAATGGATTTGTTAAGAATTAATAAAAGTCTTTCATGAACTCCTATACACTTTGATTAAAGATTTTTAAAATTTTTCATTTGCAAATTTATTATATACTTGAAAAATTACAATCTTTTTTATTACCAAATTAACATTTTCGAGAAAACACGCACAAAATTTTCTTGGGTAAAGTAACTAATCACGACTCTGTCATTCGATTTTGGTGCAAATAAAATAATAAAAAACTTTTATGTCAATTTCAAAGAACATAACCAAAAAAATTCATGAAATTAACATAAATTATAAGAACACAAATTATTCTTAACAAACAAAAAAATGAGTAGATCGATTACAAGGAATTCTATGTTTTGAAACAATTGCATATAATTTCTATTCAAAAATAATTATGTACATTTAGAATAATCATAAATTGATTACAGAAAATGAATTGAAGAGATATGATAAAATCTTGAAATTAAAAGAAGAAAGTTCTTTTTTTTTACTCTACAAGTTTCACAAAATCTTGAGTACATGAGAGATTTTCTTTTAGATTTGCTATTTATATTTTTCACCAAAAAGTCTCCAAAAGTCAAGTAAATAGAGAATTCTCAAAAAGTCACCATCTATTTGAATATCTCATGACATATAGAGACTTCTAAAAAATTTAATTGAATACACCTAAACTCTTAGTGAGACTTTAAAAGTTCCAATTGAATATGCCTTAAAACTTCTTAAATCCTCAAAAGTCCTTTAAAAGTCCAAAATGAATATACCCCCTAACCAAAAATAGCATTGCTGTGTAATCCGATCAAGGTGATGTTCATTTATGATTTCATTATAGCCTTGAGGTATTTGATCACTTACACATGCTAATATAAATCACATGGGCAACGGGTAGATCGGGTTGGGTCGGTTTTGGTCCAAAATAGACCTGACTTATTTGATTTTTTACTGTTAAGAATTTACTGAAATTTAGCACAAGATTTGGGTGAAAATTGAATTCCAAATCCATTAGTTATTAATGAAAAGCAAGAAGAAGATGTGAAAATTCCTGTTAAGAAATATAGTATTATTTTATTTTATTGTTTATTAAGGGTAGAATAGTCTTTTTAGTTTCCTTTTTTTTAGACTATATATAGTCTCTCTGGCTGAGCAATTTCAGAAGTTTCTCTCCTTACAGCCACAAGCTATGTCTGCTTCATCTCCTTCCGTAGGTCAGTTGCCTCATGGTTCTTCAGGTATGTCACATTCTGTATAGGTCTTGGATTCTGGTGTTTCACATCATATGTCTCTGAATTCTTCATCTTTTGCTTCTGTGTCTCCTTCGTCTTCTATTCCTGTCATGACTACTGATGGCACTCCTATGCCGCAGGTGTTGGTTCTATTGTCACACCTCACTTGTCTCTCCTTAATGTTTATCATATACCGAAACTCACATTAAATCTTGCTTATGTTGGTCAGTTATGTGATTCTGGTAATTCAGTCACATTTTCCTCTTCTTATTGTTATGTGCAGGACCTGCAATCTCAGAAGCTGATTGGGATAGGCCGTAGGAAGGGTGGACTATATATTTTGGATGAGCTAAAAGTGCCCGTTGCTACTTCTACTACTAGTGTTGATTTGTCTTCTTTTCGTTTGAGTCCTTCTTCTTCTTGTTTTTATTTATGACATTCTCGTTTAGGTCATGTTTCGTCTTCTCGTTTAAGATTTTTGTCTTCCACTGGAGCGTTAGGAAATTTGCAACCTTGTGATATTTTTGATTGTAGTGGATGTAAACTGACAAAATTTTCAGCTTTACCTTTATATCGAAGTATTTGTGTTTCTTCTTCTCCTTTAGATTTGATTCATTCTGATGTATGGGGGTCTTCTCCTGTTACCACAAAAGGAGGGTCTCGATATTATGTTTCTTTTATTGATGATCATACTCGTTATTGTTGGGTTTATTTAATGAAACATCGTTCTGAATTCTTTGAGATATACTCAGCATTTCGTTCTCTTGTCAAAACTCAACATTCTGCTGTTATCAAATGTTTTAGGTGCGATTTGGGTGAGGAATACACTTCTAATAGATTTTGTGAGCTTCTTGCCTTAGATTTCCCATTCACCAAACTTCGTGTACTGATACTCCTGAGCAAAATGGTGTTGCTGAAAGAAAACATAGGCACATTGTTGAAACTGCTCGCTCTCTTTTGTTGTCTTCTTCTGTTCCTAGTGTGTTTTGGGTGAAGTTGTTCTTACTGCTGTAGGTCTGATTAATACAATTCCATCTTCTCATATTTCAGGTCTTTCTCCTTTCGAAAAGTTGTATGGGTATGCCCCTGATTATTCTTTCTTTAGAGTTTTTGGTTGTACTTGTTTCGTTCTTCGTCCTCATGTAGAACGTAGTAAGTTGTCATCTCAATCTGCTATTTGTGTCTTTCTTGGTTATGGTGAAGGTAAAAAGGGATATCGTTGTTTTGATTCAACAATTCAGAAACTTTATGTGTCTCGTCATGTTGTTTTTCTCGAGCATATACTTTCTTTTCTATTCCATCCACTACTCATAATTTGACTAGATCTGATCTTATTCGTATAGATCCATTTTCTGACGATTCTGATAGTTTGTCATCTCAGGTTCCCAGTAACTCAAATACCTCTTCTCATGTTCTTACCCTGTTATCTTTACAACCAACTCGTATTGATCATTCTGCAGGTACTGACACTTTACTCTCCGGTACACCTGGAGGTCCCTCTTCTCCTACGGTCCCTCAAGCTCCATCTGAGATTATGGATCCACCTCTACGTCAATCCACACGCATTCGTAAGTCTACAAAGTTACCAAATTTTGCTTATTCTTGTTATTCTTCATCTTTTACTTCATTTTTAATTTCTATTCATTGTCTCTCTGAGCCATCTTCCTATAAAGAGGCAATTCTTGATCCTCTTTGGCAGCAAGCTATGGATGAGGAACTTTCTGCTTTGCATAAGACTGGTACTTGGGATTTGGTTACTCTATCTCCTGGTAAGAGTGTTGTGGGTTGTCGTTGGGTGTATATGATCAAGACTAATTCTAATGGATCAATTGAGCGATACAAAGCTCGGTTGGTTGCAAAAGGGTACTCTCAACAGTATGGTATGGATTATGAGGAAACATTTGCTCATGTCGCAAAAATGACTACTATTCGTACTCTTATTGCAGTAGCTTCCGTTCGTCAGTGGCGTATCTCTCAACTTGATGTTAAAAATGTCTTCTTGAATGGAGATCTTCAAGAAAAAGTTTATATGGCACCCCCTCCTGGTGTTTTATGATTCTGGGTATGTTTGCAAGCTAAAGAAAGCGTTATATGGTCTCAAACAAGCACCTCGTGCTTGGTTTGAGAAATTTTCTGTTGTGATCTCTTCCCTTGGATTTACTTCTAGTAGTCATGATTCTGCTCTTTTTGTTAAGTGCACTGATGCAGGTCGTATCATTCTATCTTTATATGTTGAAGACATGATTATTACTGGTGATGATATTGATGGTATTTCAGTTTTGAAAACAGAGTTAGCTAGACAGTTTGAAATGAAAGATTTGGGTTCTCTACGATATTTATTGGGTATTGAGGTAGCCTGCTCACCTAGAGGTTATCTTCTTTCTCAGTCAAAATATGTTGCAGATATTCTTGAGCGAGCTAGACTTACTGATAATAAGACTGTTGATGCTCCCATTGAGGTTAATGCAAAGTATTCTTCTTCTGATGGTTTACCTTTGTCGGATCCTACTTTATATCGTACTATTGTTGGGAGCTTGGTATATTTCACTATTACTCATCCAGATATTGCATATGATGTTCATGTTGTTAGTCAGTTTGTTGCTTCTCCTACTACAGTTCATTGGGAAGCTGTTCTTCGTATTTTGCGGTATCTTCGGGGTACAATCTTTCAGAGTCTTTTACTTCCATCCACATCTTCCTTGGAGTTGCGTGCATACTTTGATGCTGATCATGGTAATGATCCCATAGATCGCAAGTATGTTACTGGTTTCTGTATTTTTTTGGGTGATTCTCTTATTTCTTGGAAGAGTAAGAAACAATCTATTGTTTCTCAATCTTCAACCGAAGCAGAATATCGTGCTATGGCATCTACTACCAAAAAGATTGTTTGGCTACGTTGGTTACTTGAAAATATGAGAGTTTTTTTTTCTCATCCTACTCCTATGTATTGTGACAATCAGAGTTCTATTCAGATTGCCCACAACTCAATTTTTCATGAACGGACTAAGCACATTGATATCGATTGTCACATTACTCGTCATCATCTCAAGCATGGCACAATTACTTTGCCTTTTGTTTCTTCTTCTTTGCAGTTTGCAGATTTCTTTACTAAGTCGCATTCTATTTCTCGTTTTCGTTTTCTAGTTGGCAAACTCTCGATGCTTGTAACTGCCGCATCGTGAGTTTGAGGGGAGATGTTAAGAAATATAGTATTATTTTATTTTATTGTTTATTAAGGGTAGAATAGTCTTTTTAGTTTCCCTTATTTTAGACTATATATAGTCTCTCTATATTTAGGTTTTGTATTCACTTTTCATTATGCATTATTAATGAAACCTTAGGCTCCATTTTCTTTTCTTTTTCTTTGAATTGTTTAACAATTCCAAAAAGAGGTGAACCTTTCATTGTATGTGAGAGGTACAAAACACCATTTTCGGCAAGCAGCAACTACAGGAATCTAGGAATCCAAATACCTCCTTGAATTGGCCTTTTCTCTTCAAGAAAGAAGGCCTCCAAGGTTTTCGCATCCCCCTTAGCTCCGACGAAAGTGGAGTCGAAGAAATGACGTCAATTTGAGGAGGTAGAAACTTCAAATAACTTGAGTGGCTTTTTTAAATCGGTAGCCACCAATGTCACCAAAAAGACGAAAGACATTCACTGAATTTGATTTAAAATTTAAGGATTTTTTGTTTTAGTTCGGTTTAGACCGACTGTTCAACTTCAATCAACAAGCTAACCAAACCATGTATTTTATACATCGACCCAACCCAAGAGAATGCGTAACCCTACCCAAATAGACCTGAATCGGGTCAGATCAGTTCAGATTTTCGGGTTGCTGGTTTAGCACCCAGCCCTATAAATACTCTGTGAACCTCACTTTGCTCACTCTTGCTTGATGGGCTCATTCTGATTTCTATTTATATTTCTACTACGTTGAAATCACGGTGGAGATTAATCCAAATCAAGATATAATATTAACTTTAAAGAACTCTATCTGACAGTAGAATATTCTTTTAAAAAATGTAACGCTCTACATATGTTTGTCACACTAGCAAGGATTCTGAAAGCTTCTCTAGAAGGCTTCGAGGAGTTTCTTTCATAGAGGCCTCTAGACTTGGAATTTTTCCTTAACTCTTTGCCTTCCACAAATCTCTCTCAAGTCACTCCCACATGTAAGCTGGCAGCTTGTTTTTTGGCCAGTTGTTCTTACCAGGGTGCCAAATTCGAATGTACCTATGCCTACCTTATCCTTGGCTATGAACCTTGTACTTTGGGTGCATCCATACCATCGTCTGCCTACCCCCACAGGCTACAATGCTGCACTCATCATTTTCGTGTCGTGCCTTTAGCATCTCTTCTTGCGCACTCCTCTGTTATGCTGGGCGCATTCTTCAGTTACTCTTACACGTCCTTGGCTTTGTCATAGGTATATTTGATTGCTGAAACTTATATGGAAAGAAAATAATTAAATTATCTAAAACGTATTTGCATTAAAATTATTAATTAAATATATTTGATTGATTTAATTTTCAATTTAAAAAATATTATATTTATCCATCTTTTGTTGGTGGGTAGATAAGAAGGGATAGATGAGAAAGAGAGATATAGAATTGTGTGGCAAATAAAAATATTTCTCTCTTTAAAGAAAATGTTTTCCTTGTTTTTAAGGAAAACATGGTCACGTAATCAACTTTGAAAAATACCATGAAAAAAAATGTCAACCAAATACCTCAAAAGTAGGAACTTGAGTGAAAAAAATGACATTTTACATATAAAATAAAACTAATCAAACACACTCATGCCATGTGGTGGATCAAGGGCCACGTGGAAAATCAACCAGAAAGTCAAATAAAGATCCACGAGGTTAAAATATGAAGGAATCAAATAAAACCGAGGTCCTACCGTTGCAAGGCTGAAGGACGAGGCACCACCTCAAGGACGAGGTGCTACAACTTTGGCTGAACATCTGTCTAAGGATACGAAGAAAGTAGTTGAAGCTCTCTACTTAAAGAACCACCTCAACGATCAATCTGAGGCTCCAAACCATCCGATGTCATCAAACCAACGCAACCTCTTGTAATAGATTTGAGGATCTTTTAGAAGTGATTGATGTAATACTTGTAATAAAGTGTGTCAGCCTACAACTAGAGTGATTGACCCCTTGTCCAACATTAATTGTAATGAGTGGACAGTGATGTGAAGCTTTGGTCTAGGAGATATCGCCACGTGGAATTGATCCAACGATCACTGTGTCGGCTAGAATAGTATAAATAGTCTTTCTTTGTACGTTAAGGGAAGAGCTGGTAAAAAGAAAAAAGAAAAAAAAACTTCATCTTCATCTCGGGGAATACATAAGGATAAAAAGAGATTTCTACACTTTGTTATTTACATGTATTACAAACACAAACAATGAATATACATGGAGATTCCAACATAAAGTTACAATCATCTTATATCATATCTATCCTTCCACTTATTCAACGACAAATGAGTGATTTATTCGTTGATAACGCGATTGACACCGTTACAAAATCGTCAGTGTTCGAACTTCACCGTCTCTTGCTGAAAAGCGCCTCTCGCGTCCATCCAGATTTGACTACCATACACATTCCAGTAGAAACGCGTCAGATCAACGCTTGACGTAACGAAGTGAGCCCGGCATCCGTGGCATCATTTTTTGGAGTCAACAAAAGATGCACAACCACTTGAAAATTATTTCATTACCAATTATTTCATTTATATAGTAGATCAAGCAATTGAATCACATGAGCGAAATTTCGATCAATTCAATTAATATGAAAAAAATGGATTTCTATTTTCTTTTGACAAGTTAAACGTATTATATGATGTTGATTTGAAAGTATGTGGTGATTATCTTGACATAGTTCTAAGACATGTAAATTTTAGAGATTTTGATGGCAAATATTTGCTTTAAGAGTTAAAAATTTTGCGAAATCTTTTACCAAAAGAAAGAAAGATAGTTTTTTATATATTAACTTATTCGAAATACCAAAAGGAATAAAGACATCTTTTGATATATTAATTTATTTGAAAATATTAGATTGTTTTTTAAATACATTTATTGTTTATAAAATATTGCTGAACTAATTTTTTCAAAATTGAAGTTATTAAAATCTTATTTACAATCAACCGTGCTATAAGGACGATTGAATAACCTAACTTTAATATCTATTAGACAAGATTTGTTAGAAACGAAAGTTTAATTAGTTAGTTTTCTTCTAGAAATGCGAAAAGAAATATTTTTACATGATTTGTTGTATTTCAACGTTTACATGTAAAATTTGATGTTTCTGATTTTAAAGTTTTCTCATATGGAATTGCACCAAAAGTTTAGGAGCTTGGATGATTTTTTGTTGATGACATGAATTTGGATGAAGTTTGGGAGGTGATTTTGAACTTTATTTGTACTTTTCTTATTCACGACATATAAAAAAAAACGGTATTTAAATATTATAATTGTGCGACATTTTAAAATGTCGCACAAGACATCCAAAATCTCAAGGCTGGTCCTGATTGTATCTTCCTGCTATAGCACCAAGTTTTCCGTGTCTCAACTGCAAAGGGACAGTTAACAAATTTTATACAAATTTCGCATGCATTTACACCCCAACTGCAAAGGGACAGTTAACACAGTTTTAGCCTACCACTAAACCTAACTGCTCTACAATCCAAGCACCCAGCAACTTGTCTTCAGCTGTCGGTCGTGTGACATATTCGTGCCCAATTTCGCTAGTCAGAATGTGGACAAAAGTCAAGTAGGCAGCAAGCCGGAATTTTTCCATGTCTAGCTGCCTAAATTTGATATGCACGCAACATCTGCAACTGACGCCTACATCCGAAGTCTACTACCAGTCTACCATAAGACCACCCATGCCATTAGCCAATTTCGCCCACGAAGTGCTGCATCAAGTACATCTCGCGCTACATGGCTCCCGTTCCTACCAGACGAGTGCATTACTAGCACATTCGCGCAATCTCCGCTTACACCTTGGGAAGATGTTCCAATCCCATGCGTATCTACCCAACATCAACACACTGCCTTGATAATTGCACCCAACTCATGATTATTGAATCAAGACTTCGACGTGTGGCAAGGCAGGGCGCATGCTGAAGCCATCGTAGCAAACATTGGTCAAGCATCATTTGTGTAAGTACATCAGTACATGCTTCCATATAAGACGTAAAATAGGTCTTTCTCGACTTCAATAATTACTATCTCTATTTCAACGAAAATTTATCCCCTGTTTGGCAGACATTATTTTTCATCTTATCAGTTTATTCATTAGTCAAATTAATGAATATTGGGTCTCCTTTTGACTTGTATATAAATTATTTACTTATCATTCATAAATGATCAAAATCTTTGTGAACCAAATATTCTAAAGGATG
Source organism: Fraxinus excelsior (assembly GCA_019097785.1). NCBI lineage: Eukaryota > Viridiplantae > Streptophyta > Magnoliopsida > Lamiales > Oleaceae > Fraxinus > Fraxinus excelsior. Next base: position 9,498,927 of record CM032624.1, read on the forward strand.
CTCATTTTTATATATTTATAAATTAAATAGTTGGAGGTTAAGTAACACAATTGTAAATAAACATGTGACTTTAGTGACTTAATTGAAACAAAAAAGAGTTCAACCATCACCTGAAAATTTCTCTAATGTGCGTTTGATACACGAATTATGAGGATGGTATTAGTAGGGATAGAATTAGAGGGAATCGTATAAAGGTGATTAGGTTTTATTATTTTAATACAAAGTTCGGTACTACACCTTATTAAAGGAAGGTATAAATGTTTAAAAATAAAAATTTGTGACAATATTTTTTCTAAGCAAAAAAAAAAAAAAAAAAAAAAAAGTGAAGTTATTTTAAAAGTAGTTTTTTCTACAAATATATTCAATTAGTTTACTTTCTCTTATTTTTGGGTTATACTCACTTATTTTTAGCTTTGATTAACAAAAATATAATTTAACTCAAAACCTACTTATTTACTTATAAGTAGATTCATTTTTTGTTCATAAATATGTTTGAATACTTAATTTTGTCTTACTTTTAAATAAAAGAAGTTACTTCTTAAAATAACTCTTACACAAGGGCGGAGCTAGAAAATAACATTAAGATAGGCTGAAACTTTAAAAAAAAAATCGAATAAACTAGCGTCATAGGAGGCTAAATTCATGAAAAAGAGTGTACGACACTCAAACGAAATAAAAGAAGTCTAGATTTTTCATCATAAGATGTCTCACTCGATCTTTTTATATTTTCTTACCAAATAGAAAGTCAATGCATGGGTTAAAAAATATAAATTGACCAAATCATGATCGAAATAAGAAATCATACATATCCACTAATAAAAAGATTAAGAAATTATTTAATGAATCTAAAAAATTTTAAAGATCAGTTTTTCCAAACAATTGAAAACTTTGGCCGAAACATGCAATTAATAATACATCACTATATATTATTGTCTCAAAATATTATTTGGTGTGGACGTTATTCTTCTATATCACTTCATTTTACAATGAATAAAGTCTCATCCAAAGTGAGAAAAATCGATTAAGAATTATGAGGGTTCAAGGAAATTAGATTTAATTCATAACCATGTTTGGCCCGGTTTCAAGAATATATTTATATATAGATCAATTTATAAATAAATAAACTTTAACGAATATTCTTTTATTGACAAGATAGAGTTTAGAACAAGTTATTTATTTTGATCATAACGTCTATTTCATTATCAAAACGAATAATTATATATATATATATATATATATATATATATATATATGAATAAGAAATAAATGAAAACATACGTAGAATTAAAAATTTAATTACTTTTAAGCATATCAAAACATAGTAATTTATTTTTATTATCAATTAAAAAATTTACTTAATTATCATAAGTAAATTTAGTCAAACATACATTAAATAAAATGCTTAAATTGACAATAAGATATTCACGTTTTGTGAATATCACGAAAAGAATATTTAATAATTGTAGTCTCTTTAACAAAAAAATTGAATAAATGAGCATTAGACTTGGGTTATAATTCAAATTATAGTTGGGCTAACACAATTTAATAATTGTAGTCTCTAAATTTTCTATATGGGCTGGACTATAGCCTAGCCTAGCCCCCACTACCTTCGCCCCTGCTCTAACATTACTATCAAAATAAGTAACTAACTTATTTTTAACGTTGATTAAGAAAACGGATATTTATTTTTAAAAGTTTCTTAGTTGCTTGTGAAAAAAAAAAATTACATTTTTTAGGAAAAGTAAGCTTAAAAAGATAAAGCAATTTCGTGTTTGGGTAATTTTTCTCTCTTTCTTTTATGTAAAAAATGTTTACTTTTTTAAAATGGAACTCTCACATACTTTATTTTAACTTTGATCATTATTAATAATAAATTGTGGCACTCAATGTAAGCGACCAACTATTACTATCTCAAATGATCAATGACATTTTATTGTTAATTTGCTCAAAAAATTATATTAATATGGTAAGAGTAAATCAAATTCATTTATGCTGTAAAAATTATATCGTTACTCCCAAAAATGCATCTAGCTTTACGACACTATTCCCGATAATACTTGCGTTGTATTAGGCAGTATCACAATAAAGTTCTAATCTTTGTCGAGGAGCTTTCGATCAGACAATTGAATGATCGACCAAAATAATGTTAAGTGGCTTATTCTTGGAATATAGTCATCGCTAAACATATGCCAAAAACGCATTTCTTCTTGTGCATTGTTTTTTTTTTTTTTTTTTTTTATCTTTTTCTTCTTGTGCATTGATTTTTTTTTTTTTTTTTGTAGGAAAAAATAAAAATAAAATCAGACTTCCATTCACGTGGCTACATACATATTTAAAAGTAATCTCGACGTTTCACTAAACATGATCTGATCTTATTGTTGCTTTCCTAAAGAGGGAAAAATATAATAAAGAGAGAATTGATTTTATGAAGAATAATGCTATCATAGTCAACGGCTACAATAGTCATTCTATGTACGTAGCAGCTTGTTATTTCTTAATTACTTAGTTTCTTGTAATTTTGTTGTCTCAAATAACAAGTTAATACCTCAAATAATGAGTTGTCATTTACCATTTTATGAAAGTAATACAAAGAGTTGATGAATTGGACGGAGATGGGCTTATTGTATTGGGCTCAGACCCGTAGCTGTGGGTGGTGGGCCCAAGTGGTATGATGGGTTATTTTCGTAGTTGATTTTGATGATGGCTAACACTTCTTAGCTTGGAAGGATTGCCCAGCAGATCCACTCTAGAGCTCTGACATGGTTAGCCTCAATTAACATGTTACATTTATCAAAAGGTTCAAAAATTCAAATGGTCTTAAAAGATGCGAACAGTATACCAACTTTATTTTTTGTTTCAAATCCGTACATCAATTTAACTTTATTTTAAAATTATATATAAACTAACAAAATTATTTTCTGTCCATACAAAAATGAACGGTAATTTGTCAGATATTATGGGACAGTTCATGGGGCAAACAATGTACCTACGTGACAAATGTCACAAAAACCTGGTAAACAAAAAACCAAAAAAAAAAAAAGAATCTTCCGCACTCCAGCCCGAAGCCATCACACCACCATTCACCTAGCAACTGCCATCACCACTAGGATTCCCCTGATTTCGTAAAACGAGTCAATCGATTTTTCACCGTGGTTTGAAAGTTGTGGTTCCTAAATTCGGGAAATCACCATGGTGATGGCAAGGATGGTGGTTGAAACGGGGGATGGTGATGTTCGGCAACCCACACAAAGATGTCGTGGCGCGAGTTAGTGTTGGGATGGATTTTTGGGAGAAGATGATATTTTTCACTTTTTTTTTTCTAAATTAAGCGTTATATGCTATTTACACGTGTTTTAATAATGATAATCGTATGTCATGTAGGTGCATCATTTGTCAGGTGGATTGGTCCATCAGTTATGACTGAATGGATATTAAGTCCTTGTTTGGTCCCCTTTTCTTAATTTTAACCATACATTTTTCAAATTAAATAATATTACATACAAAATATAAAAAAATTTCATTATTTTTTAATTATACATTCTTCCATCAATCACTATTTCAAAATTTATAGTTTCTCCAAAATGGGGACTTGTAACGTTTGTAAAGATTAAAAATAATTTTGTGAATTTACTTGTCAAAAAATCATTATAAAAGTAACTTATAATCATTTATCAGAATTAGACATAGACAAATTAACTTTAACCATGAGGGGTAGCTCCATTGGTCAAGCCTTGTGTTTGTTCCCCAATGGTCACCAGTTCGAATCCCCTCAGGGCCACTGAGGTGAGAAACGGCTGTAAACTTCGGGGCCCCGTGGGATTAGTCGAGGTGCGCGCAAGCTGGCCTGGACATCCACAGTTATAAAAAAAAAAAAAAAAAAAATTAACCTTAAGGTCTAATGACTTTGTCACATGCAACATGACTAGTTGCCAAACCGACCGACCTACCTCAAAATTAGTTTTGACTGACTTCCATAACAATGTGATTATGTCTGTCACAATTTGTTCGTAACTAATTGTTTACAGTACAGATGCAGAATGGGATATTAAAAAATAAAATAAAAAAAGACAAAAGACATAAAAAAACAAAATATGCTCTGCTCATCACTCAGAAAGTGGATCTGCTTTTTCTCTTCCATTCATTCCCTTCTTTACCTTATCACATGAGCAAGATCCCACTTCTCTTTGTATTTTATAAATAATTTTAAAAGTAAAAGTAAAAGTAAAAATAAAGTATATTTTTTTTAATTTAACATTAACATAAACTAAATATATAAAAATAATGTCACCGACAATAATTCCACACTAAGCTTTATCAATATTTTTGCTTTAATCCGTGGGGACGAATTTAGATTTGAGGAATTGAGTGTGACTGCTTCTGTTGTCTCACGATTCTTATTTTAATACGACCTTTACTACGATTATTATGTATTGTTATGATAAACAGATATATTTTGCAAGTTTATATAATACTTGAATTTTTGATATAGATACTGTATGGTTGATTTGTCATCTTTCGGAGACAACTAGGCGAAAAAAAAGATCATCCTAAGATCACAAGGTTCTCGACAAATATGCATCGTGTGACCAATAATTATATTTGTGACTTTTGGATCTAAATAGCCAAACTAATAAATTTGTGACCCACAATTTTAATATTTTAAATTTTTTGTGTAAGTTTTACTATTTATATCATGAAATCCCATAAACCACGAAACAATATAATTTTTAGCATATAATTATGCAAAAGAAATACCAATATAAATTCATATAATTACTTTCTAATTCTAACAATTAAATAAACATGTGAAACCCTTAGTTGCAACATGAGAAATGCCAAGAAAATGTAGAGGTAGATTTGACTTGCCTTCTCACATTTATAGTCGTAATATTGTGGTTCAATCTCTATAACAATAGAAGTGTTATCGATCATACTTGAGCGATCAATGAACTGGATCGACCCCCCCCCCCCCCCCCAAAAAAAATTAATTTTTTTTTTATTATTTACCAATTTGTATTTAAAAAAGTCTTTCATGAATTTCATAATGTGCATTTTTCTTGAAATACTGAGATTTCAGATTTTCTAAGTGTTGGGGTATCTGTGTAAGACCTTTTATTGCATGAGAAAGTAATACTTTAAACCCGCTTACATCTTATTAACTGAACGAGAATGTTAAAATTTTAGATTCTTCAACTATAAAAATTAAAATGTATTATGTATATATGCCTAAATCTTAACTTCTAATTTTGAAATTTGAACCAGTAGAATTGTAAGCGCCCAAAAAATAATTGTCGATTACCGACATGTCTCCATTAAGGCATTACTATCTTTTAAGTATTCAACTAATGTACATTAATTTATGTTCCTTTGTTTCTTTTCTCCATGACAAAATACCAACTTTTCCCATTTTAACAGATAATGTTTCAAAAAAAAATTTCGGGGGCGTTGCCCCCGAACCCCAGTAGACCCCCACCCCTTCAACTCTAGGACCCCCCCTACTTCAACGGGCTATTTCCGCCCCTGGATGTGATAGTTTGAGTTTGGCAAGCTACTTGAACTTGCATCTTAGTGTTAGGTAAATGGACAAAATTTAAATTATTTTAGCCTTTCCAAGAAGTAAGATATATCAACACATACACATGCTGTTCAGATGTTTCAGACATAATCAAGCCCATAAGCACCATTCCAAATTCCAAATGGACGTTCCTATTTGCACACACACAGAGAGAAAGAACCAAGAAAAATAATGTAAAAAATATGCGCAAGGAATAATGGAATATTATCATATATTCATGTACCATAGGCATGTGACAAAGACTATCTTTAAAACAATGAAAAGGGTATGATGGATTACAGTCTGGTATCAAATAATAGCCCTACTTTACTTTAAGTTCACATTGGGGAAATTTCGTTTGCAGTTCCAACGAAATCAATTGGGTCATTATGTCTCGATTGGGTCGATGGCATCCAACTTGTTTTCAAATTTCACCAAGTCAGTCACATATCGTTCTCTAAACTCGTGAAAGTTGTTTATTTGACAGTTATATTGTAAATGATCTTGTACATAATCACTACGTAGCGCCCTAGAAACGAAAATAGTTAAATGGAGACAAAATCTTTCGATTAAAATGTTAACATGCGTATTTTCTTGTTTTTACGCTTATAATGTGTGGTGTAGTAGTAAGTTAACATGTCGAGCGGCAATTACATGAAAGATTAGTTGCAGTGTGACCCCCAAATAAGTTCGCTGAAAGTTCAGTGGTCGCAAATGAAATTTACCAGTACACATCCCAAGATTTTATGACTTGATCGAATTTCGATTTTAACCATATATTTCTTAAGATCCACAACTTTTTTTAATTTTTCAACAAAACATTTCGTCAAATTTTGTCGAAAGCTTTGTCCTCAAAACTCCCACCACCATCAACACTATTATAAATACTCACCCAATCACACTAACTAAACCATCACTGAAAAACACAAAGCCAGCCATGGGGAAACTCCTCTATTCACTAGCCATTCTCTTTTTCTCCTCAGTAGCCCTTGGGTTTACCCCCAACTGCAATATCCCAGAACAAGGCTCAACCCTCCAAATCATCCATGTCAACAGCCCATGCTCCCCATTCAGGTCAAAAACCCCACTCTCATGGGAAGACAGTGTTTTACAAATGCAGTCTGAGGACAAAGAGAGGTTAACTTACTTATCTAGCCTTGTCGCCGGCAGGTCTGTTGTCCCTGTAGCCTCCGGCAGACAGATTACACAGAACCCTACTTACATTTTGAGGGCTAAAGTCGGAACTCCACCTCAAACCCTTCTAATGGCTATGGATACTAGCAGTGATGCTGCTTGGGTTCCATGCAGCGGCTGTGCTGGCTGCACCACTACCGCTTTTTATACGGAAAAGTCTACGTCGTTTAAGAACCTGAGTTGCGGTGCTGTACAATGCAAGCAGGTATAATTCGATTAACTAGAAGCTTTTTCAGTTTTTGATGGCTTGTTGATACAGTACTGTTTGTCACGCGCCAACGCGCCGCCGTAGGCAGTAAAAATGGTTTTTGACATGGATTTGTCTTTTAGTTACCTGTCCCAATTTAGTGTACAGCATGATCCGTGAACTGTACTGCAATAGTCACGGGTTTAGACTTTTAACTATTTCTTTTCTTTTACTTTTCATCGAATGATTAGTTTTCTTAAAAGAAGTCAAATTTACTTAAAAGTTACTCATTTTTTCCATGTGATTTTATTTCCATGTGCTAACAAAATTTACTTTTTTAGAAAGTAATTTTTTCTTCCTGATGACATTGTCAAATAAATGAAATACATACCAATTTCACTCGAGAATGTGACGATGACCCTACTGCTATTTAAACTGATAAGGCATTTCTTTCATTTTAATAATTAAAATTAAATTGTTCAGGTACCTAACCCGAGTTGTGAAGGCACTACGTGTGGCTTTAACCTAACCTACGGCAGTTCCTCGATCGCAGCAGGCTTGGTCCAGGACACCATCAGACTTGCCATCGACCCCGTCCCCGGTTACACCTTCGGCTGCATTAGGAAAGCCACCGGCAACTCCATACCCGCACAGGGACTTTTGGGCCTGGGCCGAGGCCCATTGTCATTATTGTCACAAACCCAATACCTCTATAAGTCCACATTTTCTTACTGCTTGCCTAGCTACAAATCTCCAAACTTTAGTGGGTCACTCAGGTTGGGGCCCAATAGCCAGCCCATTAGAATCAAATATACCCAATTGCTTGCGAACCCAAGAAGATCATCCCTCTATTACGTGAACCTCGTGGGGATTAAGGTTGGAAGGGGATTAGTCAAGATCCCTCCTCCGGCATTTGCTCATGATCCAAACACTGGTTCAGGGACAGTCATTGATTCTGGTAATTTTTAACAAAATTTTATTGCGATTATTAACCATCTCGTCCAAAAACTTTTCGTGACGTATTCATTTCGTATTTTCTTCAATGGGTCTCATCATGTATAGTTTTAATCGGCTTTTCAATAATGCTATTTATCATCAGTCTAGACGACATTATCTGAATTAGAAGGTTCACTGCCACTTAGATTGAAGACGATCATCGATTATAGATAGCATTACTCTTTTCTTTTTAATCAATGCTCACACGTACAAAAATTTTCATTAACGTGACGATGAGATTTGAATTTAGATTTCTCGACGACATCGTGTTCATAAGTTAAAATCTTATCTATAGCGTTGGTGATATGTTAAAAAATGAAGTTGGTGATATGTAAGAGTCTGCTTGATTTTCATTAATTTATTTTATAATCTGCTACAGAATCATTTTTAACCATGAATTCATGCAATAAAATATTCTACACATACTCTCAAAACTTTTTCATACTTTGTAACCACACATTCTCCTAAAAAAAACTATTCAAAACTCATTTTTTCCATTTAATAGGAATCAAACAGGCACTAAATCTTGTTTGTTTTGTTTCTATTAGGAACCGTGTTTACCCGTCTAGTTGAACCGGCTTACATAGCCGTGCGAGACGCATTCCGACGTCGAATGGGCAATGCAATCGTGTCGTCCCTTGGCGGTTTCGACACGTGCTACACCGTTCCGATCACCGTGCCTACCATAACATTCATGTTCTCAGGCTTGAACATGACATTGCCTCAAGACAACTTCCTTATTCGCAGCGCTGTCGGCACCACCTCTTGTCTAGCCATGGCCGCCGCGCCCGTTAATGTCAACTCTGTTCTCAATGTGATTGCCAATTTTCAACAGCAGAACCACAGAATCCTAATTGACGTACCAAATTCCAAGCTTGGTGTGGCACGTGAAACCTGTACTTGATTAGTTGGCTCAATCTAGTTGAATTTGGATATTTGTTTCTTCATGCCTTTGTTTTAGTGGTAATTTTTTCTATGATATGATATTGATGTTCACATTTGAAATCGAGTGTTTACCTTTTTATGTTTAATCTACTTTTAAGTAAAAAAGTAATTAAAAATAAGTATATGTTAAGACTTGTGAACTAGGTGTAATTGAGACCAAGGTTCTAAAAGGCGTAATGCGTGACGATGCATGGAAGCCGAGTTATAGGCTAGGCGAGTTTAGACGAGACATGCGTAAAAAAGCGTCAAAAGACGTTTTCTTATTTTAATATTATTTTAATTTTTAATCAATTAAAAATAATATTTACTAAACGCTTAAAACAAATTTATAGAAACTTAATATTTTTTTTTTAAAGTTTCCAACAAAAATATAAGTTTCAAATTTAAATAATTTATAATAAAGCATATTCAAGTAATTATTCATCAATCATCAGTAGATAAAATGTAACAACCCAATTAATAATTTAATACTTCACATTGGTCACTTGACTTTTGGGTTCAAATGGTTGTTTTGATTTTAAATTAGGGTAAACTGAAGAAATTAACATTTAATAATTTTTAACTTCAAAGAATTGTATAAAAAAAAAAGTAATGCTCGCATAATTGCGCATATGCGCGCTTAGGCGGCCGCCTAGACGCACATTTTAGAACATTGATTGAGACACAACACTCTCTAGAATTATAAACAAACATAAAAGAAAATATTATAGTAATTATGTACGAGTTGACTTCTGCTGTCCCTCGTGTCCTGTCACAAAGTTTTTGACATGCCAAAATCTGCTAGCAAATGGAAAGACGACATTTCAATTGTGATGTCACTTCAATGTATTGTTAGCGTCTAGACTACATTTATTAACTTGTTGCATAAACATACTATCGAGGAAACTGTGTAACAAGAATTCGAAAAAAAAATTTCAATGCCACGAGAATGTTGAAGTGATGCCATATAATTTATTGTCGCAATGAAGTCTACCTTTCAACTCAACCTAACCGATCTGACTATAGACAAAGAATAAAAAGTTAGACTTCGATAGAAACAACTAAGAATCATGTCAAACATTTTTGTTATTAGGCCCCGTTCGGTAGGGATTAAAATTCAATTAAAATTGAAAATATGACTGTTATTGGGTCCCACTCGTCTAATAAAAGTTAACAATAACAGTTAGTTTTTCAATTTTAATGTGATTTTAAATTTGACGTTTGTCGATGTTCCAGTTGATTTGAAGGATTTATTTTTTTAAAAAAAAAAAACTTAAAAAGTAACTTTTTTTAACCAAAAGTTACCCAACACATTCTACTTGAAAGGAAATAAATTGTCTGGTATTTGAAACAAGTCACGGGGTTTACTGGTCCAAATAAATGTTGTCATTTTCTTGCTTCATTAATCAGTAGACAATGGTCATGAGATTACCCGTTACCGGGGATGGTTGTCCCCATCAATAATTGCGCCTCATTAGATTCATATATTCCTATCGATTTAAATTTTGTGGGAAATAACTAACGGGGAAAATACGTCGATATGGACATTTCACGTTTGTAGGTCTAGTGAGTAGTCTCTCTCTTGTCGTGTATTTGAACACTAACGTCTTTTATACGGTTCTTTGGCACAATTTTGAAATGGCCTTGAAAATTCATAAGGTGCGTATTTGGACAATAATAAGCACCATCACGCAGACTTAGAGTCAATCGAAAGAAGACGCGAGTGCTTGAACACTAGTGTGAGTATGTGTGTGTAAATGCGGACCCTGCACAAGTTGGCACGGATTCGATGAGTTAAAAAAGCTGTGAAGACGAAATTTAAATGTGATTTTTTTTCTTAAGATTCGATTTTATCCATATATTTTGAAAAAACGCAAGTACTACTTACTTATTTATCACTCATTTTTGTCTATTTATAATTTAAACTATTTCCAAATGTAAGAGTTGATTTTAGGCATCATTTTATTGAATGTGATTTTAAGTCATATGACAATGCCAAAAACTCAAATTAATATATCCAAAAATAGAACTGTGACAAAAAAATATATTCATGGAAAATACATTAAATGGATAAATAGTTTTGAAATTACAAAATCATATAGAAAGTGTGAGTAGATCGGTCCGACTGTATTCATGTCAAACCTTGCCACATGGAGGATGTAAGGGAAGATGTACACAAGAATGTACATCTAACATAATTGATCTAAAAATATGATCCGACCAAATTAGGTTGACCTTCTATCAATCACCAAAGCCTATTTAACGTGACATACATTGTGAGAAACATTTCTTCACATTTTTAACTTACAACAGAAAGAGATGCTAAATTTAGACGGTGTTGGCCAATTGCTATATATACGCGCATGCGTGTTTTATAGTCGTATATAGCTAAAACGCATTATGCGCGTTATCCCATGCTAAGTCACAGGTACACCTCGGTACGCACTTTCGTACGCGATGTTCCATAAAATTCAAAACCACTCGACTATGCACCTTGGGTAGAAACCAGCTTCTGTAGAAACAGCAGATAGTGACTTCAGTTCTTTCTGCACTTTTCTCCTCTCGTAGAAAACTGAACAAGCGAGTGAAGTGCATTTCACGCCATTATCGATAAGCCAGTCTCCACCTCCACAATGACGACATATCTGCATACCAACCATAGATATATATATAGCATGACTGTAAAGAAAAAATACGATAGAAGTGGTAAAACAGGACGTGTTGCAACCAAATCCAACCATAGAAGAGTTCACTTGCGGGTTAAGAACCCATAAAGGGAAAAAAAAACATATGGGCAAGGAGAAGACACAATAAAGAGGTACTCATGAACCGATGGACAGCTACATTTTATCGTTATTTTTTATGAGAAGATAATCTAGAGATTTTGCCAAGAAAATAGTGCATTTGCAAAACACAGTCCTCTGAATAAAACCATAGAACGCTACCCAAAATTCAAATAAACAAGTAATCATAGAATTCAACAAGAAACGTGAACTGATAAAGAATTAATAACCAAGGAAAATACACAGATATATAAAATTTTGATTCCTGTAGTAATACTTACAGCGGCAAGGTGTTGGATATCCTTTTCAATTTTTGAAGTTCTTCCCGCCAAAGCAGTAGCAACAGTGGCTTCATTCTTAGAGCAGTTATGACAGAGATGTTTTGATGTCTGAACTAAATCACCACAGATGATACAGTGTTTTGATAGATAGTAATAATCAATCCTAGTTCGGTGTACATTAGTAGGAGCACCAGAATGACGCTTTCCAACAGCTTCACGTGCTGGCCGAGGCATGTCAGAAAACCAATGGTTCAGGTCAGCTCCAACAAGCCCAAATACTCGCTGTAAAGCTGGGATTATCTGCTTCCTGATGTAATAAACATCGTTTAATCTGAAAGGGGAATCAATAGCAAGAAGGTCCAGTGGATCCATTACCATATCAACTAAGCGGGCTCCAGGCTCACCATGAACTACTACATAAGGTACTCGCTCAGCATACCGTGGTTCTGCCCTCGGGTCAGCTTTCATTGCCTTGGTGGCAACAATTGCTGCTGGAGGGAGTGCAGAAGCCCCGTGTGCACTGTAAGTACCTAAACGAACCTCCTTCGCAAAAACAAAATCCTCAAGAGAGGCCCTTCCTGATATAATCCGAGCCCACTGGCGTTGTAAATATGCCTTTACCTGTGCACAACGAACCAACAGAAATTAAGGAGTCAAGAAACCATCCAGATGTGTGTATATCACAACAATATACATTCTAATGGGTTTTTTATATATTGAGAGGTCGTAAACACAAAAGTGCAGCATCACTATATTTAGAGTTATACACTGAGATATGCAAGATGACGCACAGAAAATAGAAAGAAAAGAATGCTGGATGATTAATAACACATTATTTCCTCAGGTATGGCTGTTTTCAGCCCAATACAGATGAGAACATCCTAAAACGTTGACAGTGTCATAAATTCACAAACATCAGAAACCAAGTGACCAATGCAAGCCACTTTCAAAGACTTACAAACGTACAATATGAAGATAATTTTGCACCCAGCAAAAATGTTCAGGTGCACAAAGGGAAAGAAGGGGATAAGAAAACATGAACACTCAGAGGATAACTACTTGACAGAATTGACTCATCTTCAGACCTCAAATTCGCAGATGTTTCTAGCTTTTAGATATTAAAACATTATTAACCTGCAACCTAACAACCACGTGTCAGAATTCCCCTTATAACAGCGGTTTTCTTCTTTTGTGCACAAACTACAGTTAATATTCATCACTTCTCTCTCATCTACCCCTTCCCTCTCTGAATATTTGGCTAAAAGAAACTTGTGAAATTTTCTATTGGTTATTAGAGACATGCTGTTGCTACTATGGCAGGGATAGCTTTAAAGGAACTCCATACATCCTGCTATTCTTAACACTAGACGTATCCAATCGCACTTAACTCCCATAGATAGATCAATTGTATGAACTTAACCACAAAGTTGAAAACGAGAATATTAAATACAGTTCTTACCTTATCAATGTTCTGACGCTCAAAAAAGATCCTTAATGACTGCTCCATAGTTTTAGACACAGCCCTACATGTATCCCTCCGTACTGTCTCAATACCTTTAGCATCAAATGTTGGATTGCTTTGGTCAGGCTTTTCGTAACTGTAACCAACATATCGCTTCTTAGTAAGGAGGAAGCAAGGGTAATAGACCTTTTCCATTTTTAATGTGACAGGATATGGATTCATTTCAGTTATTGAAGATGCCATTTCTTGTCCAATTGTGAAGGCTTCTTTGACAGAACGTCCTTTAAGGAGTACAAAGATGCTGCACCAATAAAGGAAATGAAAATTAATTTGAAACAAAACAAATTTCATTTTAATCAGATCTTGGAACACTAGTCAGTGAACTAAAACTAAAAAGTGAAGGTATGGCACCATTCCAAAAAAAAATCATGGAAGCGAAGGTACCTTACTAAACTTCCTTTTTTTTGGAAATCATATCTATGCAACTAATAAAATTTCCATTATCATATTAACCTAACGTGCTTAAAGAGACACCGAATATGGAACGCCAACCATTAGGTAGAAAAAGGATTTACCACTATATGAACACAGACCCAATAAGAAACAACTGGTCAAGTAATCCAATATAAAGACACTAGAAACATAATGGTATTTCAGTACTCAACAACAGCTGAGAGATGAATACAGAGGAGCCAAATTTTCACAAAAAAAATTCATACGAGTCATGCACAATGATATGGCTCGTGCAGCTCAAGAGAACATGTTTAGCACTACTTAAGGTGAAGATCATCCATCCATACCTATCTGTATCACCATAAATAACTCTAGCATTCCACTTATCACATTTGCTTATAAATGAGATAGCATTTTCCAGCGTTCTACGGCCACATTGGACAATACTGTCAGCGAGCTCAGCACAAGGCATGCGCCCACTAAATCCAGCAGCAGTATAGCCATAGGTAACATTTGCTATTAGCTTCAAAGCAAGCTGTCGTGCATTAAATATTCGGTGAAGAACTTTCTGTGATGGAGTCAACTTCTTCATAGCTTGTTTTACCATGATTCTAGTTGACAATATCTCTTCCATCAACCGAGGCAGTATGCCTTTCCGAACTTTCGAAGGCACATACATAACACCATTTGGAGTAATCAATAATTCATGTTCCAAATTGCGAAGAACATTTATATCAGCTGAATATGGGCTCACGCCAAGGGTATTAGCCTTCGAAGGCGTAATCTTTCCAAGGCATGTACAAAAGCAAAGGTTATATGCAATCATCATCGATGGATAAAGAGATTGGAAGTCTAACACGACGACTGGGTCTGCATAAAAACTAGATTCTGGTTCCATAACAAGTGGCAAGCATTCCATTGCAGGTTGATTGGCAACCTGTAGATTTCCGGGGGAAATAGAAAGATAGTTTTGTGTATGTGCTAGTCGGAGAAACATGGATTCGACACGGTACTGTGAACCTCGAGAAAGAACAGAAAAGAAGTCAATACCAAAAACTCGAGCAAGTTCTGATGTCCGATTTATCAAATCAAGCTGATTCGTAATCTGTAAATTCAACTTTGCTCTCTCTAACATGTATTCAATACATCGATACCTTGCATGTCCAGGACCACTGGAAAACCATTTTGTCAGTACGTTGAAATGGATGGACGGAACTTTTCGCCTCAAAACTGCTTCAGCAACAGCTTCGACTGTGTACATGTTAAGCTTAAGTTCACTCCTCATCAGTCTCCAAATATTAAGAACAATTCTACCACCAACATGAACACCGCTGGCATGAGTTCTGCCCCACTCATCCTCTACAATTGCATTTTCAAGATTGACAGCTTCAGCAGCTACAGATTCATAAATCATTTCATTCACCTTTTCTTTTCCTGAAAAATTAAGATCTTGAGAACCGATATTAGATTTAGATGGTGACCGGGATATGGTATTTAGCAAACCAATGCCAAGATGCACAGCCCTTTCAGCCAAGAAACCAAGGGAACAACTTTGAACATCCCAACCCATTAAAACATCTGGATCTGAAACAATGACAATCTTTATAAAATGGCTGAACAAATGTAATTCTTCAGAAAAAACCAATACTTTGCAATCCAACACTGCATCAAGATTTCTCCGAGTATAATCACGTTTAGAATGCAGTAGTACTTGAGTATCAAGTTCAGAACTATCATCTTCCTGAAAAACAAGAACTATGAAACTGATGGCATCAAATCGAGGGTCAGGTCTCAGATCTCCTCTAGATTCTGCCTGGACTTCTATACTCAATAACGTTAGCTGCTGCCCTCCACCAACACTTGCTGGATCCCGGAAGCCAATTTGACTCAGTGGAGTTGGCTTTGAATTTCTCTCTGGCCCAGATATCTGAGAAGTATACAGTGAGCAATCAACTGATGGCTTACTTTTTAAAATGTTTCCTTCATTTTGCATTATATCACCAGTAGCATTAAGACACTTCATTTCCATGTTAATACTTTTTTTATCATGCTGATGTGGTTGATCTGAATTATGCGTCGACTCAGATAAAGAAGCAGATTCCAGAAAAGGACTATTACAAGCATCAGCCTGAGAATCCTGTGAATCTACTAAATCAACTAAAGACCTCTTTGAGCATGGAGGCAACGGTGACAATGCTGATACCTTTTGCCTCGGAATATCTGACTCATCAGGTAACTTCCATCCATGAATATACTCCGCCATTGGGGGTGAGAGTGCAGGGGTCAGTATGTACAAGTAGGACCCATCATTCTGATATTGGAGGGGGACACCCATTACAGACCCTGGGCAATTAACATAGTCATTGTTCCCAGGGATAATATCAAGTTCTCTTTCATCAATGCCATTGCCCGTGAAAAAAGGTAGGCATTCTTCAGTAACTTTATCCAGAAATGTCCCTTCATTAGTGTCTTCAACGCCAGGCAGTGCTGGAGCTTCACTACCCTGTTCTTCTGTCCACTCCATCATTGGCGGTTTCTTGAAGAGAGTCATACCCTCTGCTTCCATATTTACAAGGTTAGATGTTGAATTGCCAGACTTAACATCCTTCACACAGGTGTCTAGATTTTTACAACTACTGCTCTCCCCCTGGCCCAACATATCTGTGGATTCTTTGTTCCCATAACTTTTAGAAGCAGATGCTAACTTAGTGTCTACAGCAATATGAAGTCCTTGATAAGAATGAGATGGTCCAACATTTGGAGCATCTGTTTCTGCTCTCCTAACACTGCAAGAGGAGAGAGAGAACTCACCCAAAGTTGAAAAATATGAATTCATAGGTTTAGCATGAGAAGCCTCGTCGCACACATCAACTGTACATGTATCCCTTTCATGACATTTTGTTTCCTCATTTGTAACTGGGGGTCTACGTATGGAGAATAGCAGAGATTCTCTGCCATGCATATCATTTCTGCATTCCTGTTCATGAAACAAATCTCCTTTCTTCCATTTTGTGTCAAGAGATGAATCTTCTTGCCAATTTTCCCCCTCAGGAGTTCTATCAGATGGATCAATTTTGTGGCATCGTTTTCTTCTCATCAAGTCACGTGCAGAGCATTCAGCTATTACACTAGCTTGCTCTGCATAACTGGCATCCTTATTTGCATCAAACTTTACAACATTAGAATGGCTTTCTGCTTCATGTCCTGAGTTTTTCTCATTTCCGCATCCATCATTAATATTGAAATCTTTAGCTTGTGAAAAATCATTCACTTTTTTGTAAGAAAGAGGTAAAGAACCCCACCCAGGTCTTTTCCTTTTGTGCTGACTGATTAAGCTTGAATCAAATTCAGGCCAGGAACAGGCTCTCACAGATGACTTAAATTCACTATCAGTCTCCATTTTGGATGATTTGCCAGAGCAGGGACTCAAGTGTGGATCATCACTGGAACCATCCACTTGCGGGATAACTACATTTGACGAAGTATTGGTAGAATGATTATACTCAAAGGCATTAGAAACTCTGCCATCTGATCCTTCACAGTAACCCATATCCACGACAGAATCAAGAATGTCCTGACACTCTTGCTGAGAGTTATTCTCGTAATCTGTACTAGCTTTCTCCAACACCTTAACAATGGTTGTTGAAGGAATTAAGGGACTCAAAATGGCATCACGAGCAAGTTCATCATCAGAGTTTATATCTTCAGCAGCTTGAGAAGATGCAAGCCAATTTAAAAGCCTCAAGGCATCCTCGTCAGAGGCCTAATAAATATTTACAAAAACAGTAATACAAGGCAAACGTATCCAAAGAAGAACGAAGAATGCTTAAAAACAAAAAATAAATATGAAACCAATAAAAAATATAAAATTTTGTATCAAACAGGATCACTATCTCTCTAGACAACCATTAAAACTCAGGAAATTGTAAACAGTCTGAAACGTGCATTATACAGAAGTCTGAGGTCCTTCAAACCAGGTAGAAAGCAAACAAACTTCATGACTTGGTATGTCAAACACATTTCTTTTTCATCCTACAACTTGAAAAAGGTTAAATAGAGTTTAATATTTAGTATTTTTTAGCTGTTCAGATCCATGGCATTTCCCAGAAAATAAATTAGTATATAAAAAAGAATAAAACGAATCATGCATTCCAATTTCACTAACTCGCCAAACTGAGTACATAAATAATGTAATCAAAAGTTAGAAATGGATAATGAAGATAGACCCAGAATAAACATATGAATATAGCTGAAAACAAGCTCCAGCATTCTCTCTGTGCATCTCGACAAGGATGGTCTCTACGCCCAACAATCAACTAATATGGTCCTCCTCAATGAGTTCCAAGAAGTTCCATTTGCCAACCATGTTTCACTTCATACTTAAACTCATATTATGTCAATGTTATAGATTCCTTAAAACAAACCCACTAATCAATACTTATCTACCAATTGCAACTAAGGTGTAGAAACAGATTGATACAATTTAGAAGGGCCAGCAAAATCTTTCAGGCAGGAAAATCACCATTTTCATAAGAGAAAAATGGGTACTTCTTAGAAACTTCGGGCTAATTGAGCGAGGAGCTAGGATTTATCCTCTATTGTGATGAAGATTTTACCAAAGGAAAATTAAAATCACCAATTAAATGATATAGAAGTGTCTGACCTCAAGGGACTCCAACAAATTTGCTTTTCTCCTTGAAGTGAACTTTTTGAATATTACTCTGTGACTCAATTAAACTTGTGAATCGTATAGAATCATGGTGATATAGAAGTGCAGAAGTTACAGTACAAAGTTAAAATGCCAAACGCATAATTCCAATTGAACGCATATTCTTTTTAAACATTAATGCATCGACAATGGGGAAGTGGAGCTTTTCCTTCATTATTTCCCCGTGAAGTAGGAAGCCCAGATAATTACCTTCATAGCTGATGGTCCTTCAACAGATATTTGAGTTCTATCAGCTGGAAATTGCTTGGTACCTGCATCAAATTTCTCACCAGGTGTTGCACCATTCGGAGATGATGAATCTAGTAATAACAAAGTTCCGATATTGTCGCTTGCTTTTAAATATTTGGAATACTCGCTGCTGCTATCCTCAATGTTAACATGTCCAAGTTCAACCAAATTCTGACAATAGGTAGAATACTTTGTTGGCTCTGGAGTTAAAGATAAAGATTTTGCAGCATCATTACTCACTTTTCTAAGTATGTCGCCCAATTCAACCCCATCTGATAGAGTCCTTAAAACATCTTGAGGAGGTGGCTTCCCAGGATTGGGAGCTATGGCTGTCTCATGCATCCCAGTCCTCTCAAACTCCTAAAATAAGAAAGGTTCAAATAGTCATTTGTACGACCATGCAGTTAACATATGCATTGGGTCAAACATACATGAAATGAAAGCAAACCTCCCAAATCGGTATTAGTGACTGAACCATTTTCACTTCAGAACAGGTTTGCGAAAGAGATGTGTATGTTATAAACTGTTGATTGAGGATCTCTGCAAAACAATGTACAAAAAATGTTTAGCTACAAAACCATGAGGGGGGCCATGACTTTTTCACACAACTACAACAACCAACCAACCTTCTACAACAGCATCTCCCTCGAGCTCAGAGTTGCTCTGACGCTTAATGAGTGGAACTTCTAAATCTATTGAAGGATCAAGCTGGTTTGAGTATTGCCAAATCCATCCATCTGGAATTGTAGAAGATATCCAAACTTGGGAACCCAAACATACATCACAATCATCATCTGCCTACAAGAAAATTTGAAGTATGACACGGATATTATGCATCTCAAGCATTATTACAAATCCATAACCTTTAAAGCCTGTGATAATGTAATGGGTAAAGGTCAACCTGAAAATCTGCTGTCGCACAAGTAGAGACATCAGTAAACTTCTTCTGTTGACTATTATATTCAGCTTTTCGTGGAGAGAAATCATCTGGAACCGGATAGCGAAACTTAATCTTTGATACATGTAGTTGACCCATCCCATATAGATTGTAGTCAATCTAGAAAAAGTTTACAGAGCAGAAAGCAGAATATTGATATGCATGAAATCATAATCAGCTAAGGACAGTACAGATTATAGACAACATTAAAAGCTGACCAACAGCCTAGTATCAGAATCTTATGGCACATATATCAAGTATAAAAAGGATGTAAAGAAGAAAACTAGAGTTACTACACCCATAAGCATATATCAAGCCACTAGTAAAGCTTTATTTCAGTCCTTTACCACCCATAGATGTAATGAATGGATATTATATATCAGCACTGAACCAATTCATGGTAATATTTTTGCATGAGATGTGTTAGTTTGTGAATGACATTTATGACAGGAATTCATTTAAAAAAAAAAATTTGCATTACAAATTACAGTCAACTTTTTACAATTAATGGTCATAGTAAACATTATTAGAGCCATAATTTACAATCTTTTACATTTTTGGTTTAGTTAAGAAAGTGCTGTCATGCTACCAACCTCTTTTTGGCATTTCGGTCAGAACTTCGACTTTCATGGCAAATAGGTTCTTTAGACAGTGTCCATCCACAACAGGCATTAACTGTGGCATAGGACTATTCCACCCTCATTTTCAAGTACGCCAAAAAGAATTATACAAAAATAAGGAAAATTGAAATAAAGAAAAAAAACACCTTTCCCTCCCAAAAATCCCACCATCCAGCCCCCTGCCCGTCCCTTTCACACGGTTGAAGCTGTATATTGTCTTTCCTCAATGAAGCTATGGTAACACTTGGAGATTAATCTAAATTGGACAGTTTTATCTGTGTTGTGCAGGCAATGAATTCTAATTCCACAGCTACCCGATAAATTATGCTAGCTTGCTAATATTAATATCCAGGCTAAGTGTAATGCATTTGTGATATGAAGCAAAGAATTGCCTTTTTGTTGGAAATCGGACATAGTAAATTACACTTCTCTAGTTCCCAAGAATGGAGCTACAAAAGAGAGTTTTAACAATGTTAGGGTTTGATGATTTCCCTGTGGAAGAATGAGGTAGAAAGTTACTGTGTAGGAAAATTTCTATTTTGGCGGCCAATTATATCTAACAGGCAAATGAGGGGAGCTGGATGGTAGGTGGAGGACAGAGGAACTGAAAAAGTGGGGAGAGAAAGGAGGCTGAAAATATTTGTATCTTTATCATGTTAGTGAGCAACCAAGGATCACTCTAGGATCAAGTTGTGATTCACTCTAGCTGTGAATAGCTGTGATTCACCACTATATCTAAGTAATAGCTAAGCCTCCCTTTGGCAAATTTATAAATCATTTATAAAGCTGTCAATCTTGATTTTCAACCAAACATTCCATTGGGCTATCCACCACTCATTTCTATTTACTTGTATATAAATTATACTGTTTATAAATTCATCCCAAATCGGAAGCTAAAATAACAAGTATCAACTCTCAGACAAGTTCAAAGGTTCAAAGGTCCAGATAAATACTTAGGCATGAAAGACAGAGGAAAGGAGTCCAACAAAGAAAATAATCCGACAACATAAAAGGTAAGGAGCATCTAGTGCCATATACATTTAAATCATGACAATAAAAGTTGTATTTAGGATGGATTGTGAATGAGTTTGTATAACGTATACAAACCTGGAACTGGAGAAGAAAAGGTATATGTGATTCATAGGGTTGTAAAACCTTGTCCACAACTGCTCCTCCCTGCATAAAAGATGGAAAAAGGTTATGTCCAATTTTACACATTTACAATTTCCAACGTGACAAGATTCTTCTTTTGAAATCCAATGGAAGCAGATCATGATGTTTCACAACTCAGTGAGACAACGTACATTAAACATGTGGCAATGTAACTAGCCAAACTATAAAATGTCTGAAAGAAAATGGTGTGCGGACTACAAGCATATACCCTAAAATTGGAGCGGAGGGAAACCTAATTAAGGGGTTGTTTGACAAAGATTTTGAATAAAAAATTTAGCAAATTTAAAAAAAAAAAATTTGATAAAAAAGTTGGTGAAGTGTATGGTTGGAAAGTTGATAAAAGTTGTAGGTCTCAAAAGTGTGTGGTTAAAATTAATTGTTGACTTTAACCTCAGTTTTTTAGCAACTTTTAAGTTATTCCAAGCAAGCACTAAATTGGAAAGAAAAGCACAAGGCATATTATCCAAAACTAAGAAAGCCCAACTATCAAACACAAAATCTTTGATGAAAAATTCAACACTTCAACAGCGCCTGTTCATATGTAGCACTAAGCACACAACACTATCAAAGATTTCCGTCTGAAGATTTCTATTCTTAACATGGTTCTCAAATTAATGAATATCAGAATTTATCATATTAGCCAGGGATTTAGTACAGGAAGCCAATATCCACTCCATGGTGTTGGTTTTCTATTTGTAGTGGTTAGAGAGGACAAAGAATCCAAAGGGATGCCCTTTTTTCTATACTATATCATTGGAAAATGCTTGGGATTATTTTCTCAAATCTTATTGTGTTATCACTGTGAAAGGTCAATTTGTATTAGAAAATATAACTACTACATAAATTTAATGAAGTTCCATCAAAGGAGAATTGAAGTTTAACCATGAGAAGAAGAAAAAATCAAATATAATAAAACCTATGCAGTGATTAAACCTTTTTTAAAAGGTAAAATTATGCAACAAAAACCAATTCTTGTAGTTAAGAAGCCCAACAACATTACCAGAAGAAGATTTGCAGCCCGGGAGACGTCTTGTGGGTGATAGCTTAGATTTTTGTCAAGGTGACTACAGCAAACTTCAGAATTGCATCAAGAACAGAGGAAAAAAGTGCATCAAAGAATAAATATTGATATCAATGAGAAGAGCACTATACTAACGATAACATATAAAAATCGTAACAGAGAATATAATGAATATATAATAATAATGACAGCTGTTCCCTAACCCTCCAATAACTGCTCCCACAACCATAACTTGTCCAAATAGGACTTTTAACCTTTAATATTTAGAACAATAGAACTCTAAATACATGTGTTTCAGTTAAAAAGAAGCATCTAAGCCTTCCTTTAGGATGAATAGATAAATGGTTCCATTTATAAATACATAGAAATGAGTGGTGAATAAGTAGATAGTACATGAAGGTCGATTGGAATATGTGATTGAAGATGAAGAATGACCATTTATAAATTTTGCCAAAGGGAGGCTGAAGTAAAGATGGCATGACCAAATGGTTCTTTCCCCTCTGGTTCCTTATCAAAACACAACAAATTGGATGAGATTTCTCTGAATCCCAATAATTGTTGCAAAAAACAAGATAAAAAAAGAGACAAAAGATAAGTTGACATTACCCTCTCAGAGGTTAGAACGTAAATATAAAATATGAGTGATATATCAAATTTCACAGATTAAAATTCCACACTTCTAGCAAAAGGACTACTAAACTGCAAATAAAAATTTGAGAGGCACGCTCACTGTTTAAGGCTTCCCTATTATCAGGGGACAAAATCACCAACTTTCAATATTGTGACTAAATTTTGTAAACTTCTGATTTCATGAGAAAAATGACTATTTCACCTTTATTAATTCCATGTGAGCATTATTATCAATTATTTCTGTTTTCTTCATGTAATCACAAGTTGTCATAAGAAATCAAGATAACGAAATCTCAGGATACAGATAAATCTTCACAAATAGCTCCTCTGAAGAATGATATCCGTAAAACCTCTTCGCTCGAACAAGACTGCAATCGTGCACGTGCTGGCGTTTTGAGCCAGCATGACCCTTAAGCTGTGAAACCAAATTACATTCAAGAACACCAGTATCAACAGCCATATAACAGAGAAGTATCACTACTGCAAACCAGCTACACAGAAAAAATCAATTAAATCCGAGATACCTTTAGCGCTTTCTCAAGAGAAAGAGATATAGCATGCCTGCTTGAATCAACTGCCCAATTTTCAAACAAGGAACAAAGAAAAATTAGTTCTATGTATGAACTTAACTGAATTAGCTGCATCCTCTTTGATAAATTTTACATTTATGAGCACACAAAATCTAATAGTGAAGCTGAAAACTTGCCAGTTTATGGCTATCAGGACATTCGTGCTCTATAGGAATAGATTAAACCTAACTTACATTGGCATCAAATATGTAAAAATGCAAAACACGAGAACTCTATTCGTAGATGCACATGTTCATGCTGACAAAAGACTCAAGTCAAAAAAATTGGTCCACAAAGTTATTATAATATTACTAATTTAGCAGTAGTAAAATTCTATAGAGAGCTTGTAATACAGATTACAAACACAAGGATAATATTCTTTAACTAATTCCAGGCACATATGATACCTTCATCATCTGGTTTTAGGCCTAAATCCGAGCATGCTATGTAAAGATAAGGTAAAGCCTGCATATAAACAAGGTAACTTAAGTTGGAGTCTTTATAAATGAAAAATTCCAGCAACTTCAATTATCTAAATCCAGGAGACTGAATACCAAATCAAACAAAACGTGAATAATACATCCATTTATAAACTGAAACTACATTCATAAAATAACGTAAAAACAGAATGTCGTAGGAACCCTAGGCAGATAATTATGCTGCATTTCCCATGACGGTGAAGAAAACTCTCAACTCGAACTACTCGCTAACACAGCAAGCTTATATCTAGAGCTAGATTTTTGGGAAGCAACAAGCATGTCAAGCAGAGCAGGTAGGTGGTAGAGCAGCTTAGAACTGCTGAGCGAAATATTTTCCTCGCCTAAAGGATCTAGGCAGAGAACAAAGGAGCTCGTGCATGGTCGAGCTCATCTCAGTGATCGGAAGGTTTTGACAGTAAGTGAAGAAAAATGCCAAGCTTGTCCTAGGCAGAGAAGCGTTGAGAAGGGGAAGGCCTAGTGTGGAATACCAGAGCTTTTGCCACATGACGGGGATAATTCTTACAAAGGATACAGTTCTGCTCAACTAAATCTCCCAGGATTCATACCTCGCTCTTGGCCAATTAAGGGGATCAAGGAATTCTGCTCAAACCCTATTTGAGAGGGAAGCATTAGAACGTGCAAGCAATGTTGGTATCCAGTCTTGGCAAGTTGCCTAATAACCGGCTATATGAATCTGTGGAAAGAAGTGATAATCTACCAAAGAGATAAACTGAAGGAAATTGCTAGGATGATTTCTCATCCTTTTATCGACCCCGTCATAATAAAATGAGGATGGATGCTACACTGAAAATTGTCACGATATCTCAGTTGATAGAACAAAGGAAAAAAACCTTCTTTTCACCTGTTCAAATCTAGTTCCCAGCAAGTGATTAATTTGTAGGAGTCTGTTTTGTGTGTATCAATTGGTATGAGTTGAGAAACAAATTCATTGCTAATCCAGATCATAGTACATACTTTTGTCTATCTTTGGAGAAATTTTTCAGCCAACAGGGGATGCTCTATAATATCAAATTATACTAACTAGCCCAAGCTCAA
Source organism: Fraxinus excelsior (assembly GCA_019097785.1). Taxonomy (NCBI): domain Eukaryota; kingdom Viridiplantae; phylum Streptophyta; class Magnoliopsida; order Lamiales; family Oleaceae; genus Fraxinus; species Fraxinus excelsior. The sequence goes on from CM032624.1 coordinate 9,524,203, forward strand.
GCATATCAGCATAAGGCTAACAACTTGACCACCCATCCTCTGCAAATGGCATGTGACATAAGCTCATATTAACCCTAGAAGCAACGATGGATTCCTAGTGCACTCAAGAGCTGGAGAGGAAACTCAGCCAATTCTAGCTCTTGAAGCTAGGAAATTGAAGAATTGTTTTTGATTTGTATGTGTTACAAGTGCACATCTCTGCAGAAGAAAGAGAAGTGGATGACCATGACAACTTGAAGCTAGAAGGCATTTTCTGATGGCGACTGTTAGAAGTGAGCCAAGCTCATGATCCTCAAGGCTCGGGAGTTAAGGCATGTCTAAAATAAGTGTGCTTCATAATGTATCTCATATAGATTTTGTGAGAGTCATACCTCAAAAACTAGCGGTTGAAATTGGAGATCCCAAATCTATATAAATCACACGCCGAAAGCCCATACTTTTGATATAGGATTTAAGTCTCATACCTTACAATGGGAACCATGACAATCCACCACGCTCCGCAATCTCAACGCCTATATCAGATGAGCTTTGCACAAGTCCATTACTGGTTCAGACGAACACTACTATGCTAACGTTACCATCTACCGTTCGATTGCAACTAGAAGACATGTTGTCTGCTCTGATATCTTTGATATAGATCTTGGGAGAGCACTACCTCAAAAGCTAGTCATTGAAATTGGAGAACTCATGTCTATATAAACTCCACACCAAAAGCTCACACTTTCAATGTGGGATTCAAATATCGTACCTTACAACGGGTATCCTACACGTCAAGAATTAAAAGCTAGACCAACCAAAGCTCAAGAGTTAATGCATGTCAAAAATGAGTGTGCTTCGTAACATATCCTTAGCATCAAAAACTAAAAGCAAGACCAATCAAAGCTCAGGAGTTTAGGCACGTCTAAAGTGAGTTTGATTCATAACGTATCATTCGCATCAAAAACTAAAAGCAAGACCAACCAAAAGTCAGGAGTAACGCATGTCTAAAGTAAGTGTTCTTCATAACATATCATTCGCATCAAAAACTAAAAGAAAGACCAACCAAAGAGTAAAATCTTTCGCAGCTTCGAAACCAAAAGGTACTCTCATGACAAAGGCATCTCTTGAGCTGAGCACACCGTCCTAAAATCTAGGAGATTGAGGAAGTAGAGGTAAGTTCTACCTGAGCTCCTAGAAAAACTCAGTCACGAGGCAGTCACCTTAAAAAATAGCAACTTCGGCTATGAGAAAGTCAACAATAAAGACACGGGGCAACTATCAACAACACACATTCACCTAGAGTCACCCATCAATTTTCTCATGTCAACAAACTTTAGACATTTGAAGAAAGGAATTACCTTCAATCCATGGCCCCAACCATAGAATTCTATTTTCACATTTACACACGAACACGCACAAATCCAAAATGTATATAGCTCCTGTTTGATACCCATTTTTTTTATCTCATTCTCATTCTCATTTTTCTACGGTAGTCATTTTTAACCACACATTCTCCAAATAAAATAATATTACACATAAACCCGAAAATTCTTCTTACTTTTTAACGACACATTCTTCCGTCAATCACTATTCAAAAACTAATTCTTCAAAAAGAATGGGTGTCAAACACCCTCGTAGATACGCATATGCATCTCTTTGAGCAGTAAAATGTTCTTACTCGATGAACGTGCAAGCAAGTCTTCTGACCCGCCGGAGTCGAACCATATATTCTTATCACCGGAACCTCATTCACATTCCCACCTGTACCGCGTAATTGTTAAAGAAAAAAATCCAAACCCATATATGCATATAGCATGACACAGTTGTTTTAAAGAGAAAAAACGAGTGACAGTTGAAAAGTATTTCCAATTATCAGAAACTATGCATCTTAATAACGATGAATCAAAGAAGCTTAAATGAGTACCTTGGAAAGTGCTGTAAGAAATGTCGAGACCATGAATCGGAGGGGCCATGTAATAGTCTATTGAAACTATTCGGACGCTGAATACTTTTGAACTGGAATCTCCCATTCTCTACTAAAAGTTTTTCCCCTTTCTATGATTTAGTAAAAAATTTCATAAGTAATCATTTTATCGTGCGACGATTTTCTGCTGCAAGGAGAAGACTTGTTCGACAGAATCGTGGAAAACTTCCGCTGGAAGTGTTGGGATTTGCTGCGTCCACTGTGCTTCTACAAATAATAAAAAAAAAAAACTATTTTTTATCAATAAAATAAAATAGTTAAATATTTTCATCAATAATTAATAATTACAATTGTGGTGGTTTGAAGTTGGTATAAATTATCAAAGGATTATTAGCACGTCTTTACGTTTGATTTTAGCGTCTTAATTTTTAACATTCTCACCTCTATTTTCACGTTTTATTGCGAAAATTATCATTTTCATCTATTTTTTAAATTAAAGTTGTGCAATGATGAAAATGCTCTCCTATTTAAATAAAACAAGGAGAAAAGAAAAGAAAAAATAGAGAATAAATTAGAATCATAGTCCCAACATTTCAAAAATTACAAATGAGCTCCTAATGTATAATTAAAAATCCAACCTACGCCAAAAATTCAGGCCAACCACCATCTTTGAACCCTACAAACTCCGGCAAACCACCGGAACTCCATACCATTGGATAGCCCTAACTCTCCTCTACATGTACCACCCAGCCACCAGCCTTAACGTCACCAGATTTGGTCGAAATTGATGGCCAAAAATCAGCAATAAAAATAGAAACGTATCTCCTTATTCCAAAACTGTGCAGAAGCACTGAGCTGCACCTTATGAACTATGGACAACCAAAACTCTAAACTCCGACTTTCGGACCAACATACCACTTTGAAGCCCTCATCTTCCTCTTCGCAACCCATCAAACTACTGGCAACAGCTTCTACAGATTAGGCCAGAATTTCCATTCAAAGTAGGTAGCCCGCGCATCTTCAAACGGCCGAAAGTACCATTTTCAGTGACACCCATGACCTGCCCACCCTCCATGTTGACCAAGTTCACCATTACGCACCACAAATGTTAATATAACATCAAACAATGTAGAATTTTCCAAAATTCCAGCATTTTTATTCAACAGCGAACTCGGGCATTTTAGCAATGATTTTCGATGTCGGCGATGCAACTCATGGTCGCGGACCACCACCCTTAACACCTCCTCATCATGGCGCGTCTAATGAACCCCGGGTCATCACCAATTTCAAACCAATATGAACGAATCATGCAATGGCAGATCATGCACATGCAGATTCCGTCAACCCCCTTTCATTTGAGGACTCCACTAGACTTCAACACCTCAATTCTAGCATCCAACCTTCAATTAATGTTGGTACAACGACGGGTCATCCATCAATTGCATCAATTCCTCAATTAAACGAGCAAATGTTGGTCTGAGTTTTTGAGGACTTGGATTTTTAATTATACATTGGGGACTCATTTGTAATCTTTTGAAATTTTGGGACTATGATTCTAATTTGTTCTTTATTTTTTTTCCTTTTGTTTTATTTAAATAGGATGGCATTTTCATCATTTCACATTTTTTTAATTGAAAAAATAGATGAAATTGATAGTTTCCGCAACGAAACGTGACAATTTCACACAAAAATTGAAATGTAAGGATGTTTTACACACTAAAGACCAAATGTATGGACATTTTGTGTTAATAAGCCAATTATCAAATTACATTGTTTACTTTCCCATGGAATATGTTTGTTTTTTATTTTACTTTATTTTGAGCTTGACTTTTAATTAGGGACTGATGTTTGAAAAAAATGTAAATTGAACACGAATTGAAAAGGCTAATTAGAACAAAACATCTTCATCTTTCAATGCTTACCTTTCAATGTTTTTTGTGCAAAACGTTCTTACCTTTCGTTTTTGACAATTTCACCCTCATTTTCACATTTCATTGCGAAAAAAGTCATTCCATCCAACTTTCCTCATTTGTCCGTTAAATCAACACAAAAGGCAATTTTTATTTTTAAAAACTAAGGTTAATATTGTGTTACCCAATTTTTTCCCAAAACTTCTTCTAGATTCACAATACATTTTCAGACAAGAAACCTAAAGCAGTTTGAGGTGATCAGTTGATAAAGCAAGAAGAAAGGAAAGTTGGGGGATGCTACCTACATTCAGTATTTAAATCAAAAAACTAAAACATCACAAAAAAGATCACAAATTTGAATTTCTTGCTTCAATCTCTCCATTTTCTCATATACTAAACATAATTTCACTGTTTTGTCTCTATAGCTTTACATAAATAAAGTGATGGTGAATTGAGAATATACCTACACTAGTATGAAATAGGCTCTCAGCCTTGATTTGGTTGTTAAGGCAAATACCCATCCAAGTACAAAAAATCCCTCAAAAAATTAATTTCTTAGCCTAGGAAAACAGGTCACAATTCAATTTCAAGATGATACAAGCACAAAGTACAAACAATTTTTACTTTATGTACCTAAAAGTAAAATGAACTAAACTTCAACACAAAACCAAGAAAGGCCCTGTAATTCCAAATTTAATGAGAATCCTCTTAATTTTCTTGATCTCTGTTTAGATTAGGTGTTACATTAGTCGCCTACCAAACCATTCCTCTGACTCTTTTTATGTAATATTCAATTATGCTACTTGTAGAAAGAAAATTTTGCTTGGTAACAGGGACAAAAAAGAACCCACAGTTGCAATCTTGATGATGAACTGGTGATTTTTCCTACGTGGATTCTTTTTTTGCACTGAAAAATTATGAGGGGAAATTTTAGATTAAAGAAAAATGGATTTTAATTAACTGGTAGTCATTTTTGAAAGGTTGTTGAAAGAATGGGAAGGGAAAAAATTGGGCAAGACTATATTATCCTTGATTTTTTAAAATAAAAATTGTTTTTTATGTTGATTTAACGGAGCAAATGACGAAAGTTGGATGAAGTGACATTTTGCACAATGAAAAGTGAAGACGATGGTTAAAATGTCAAAAAAATAAAAAGTAATGACATTTTGCACAAAAATATTGAAAAGTATGAACGTTTTATTTTTATTTTTTTTAGTTAAAGGAGGGTGGGACCTTCGAGATTTTATTAATTTGTCCTCACTTGTGGTGGAAGAATACTGTGGTTACATAAAAATAATGAAAGCAAAAAATGAGAAAGTACTACTTCCCTTACAATGAAAATAAATGACAAAGATTAAAACAGTAAACGAGAAAGTACTACTTCCTTTACAATAAGAACAACTACAAATCTAGGCCAAAAAAAAAAAGAATTGGAAATAAAATTAAAATTAAACTCTGACACTGGGCAATTCATTTTTGTCAATTTGTACTAATGCCCTGATATGTTGTGGTAGGTTACATGGTCCATATATTTGGTATTGTCGATGATCCCAACTCTCCGCAGCAAGAGCATCTGCAACCTGATTTCCTTCTCTATAAATGTGAGAAATTGTATCTCTGTCGAAGGATATGATATCTATAATACGTCTGAGTATGCCCTGAATAGCATAAAGTCCTCCTCCTCTAGTGATGCAGTAAATAGCTACTGTAGAATCAGATTCTACCTTAATCGTTGAAAATCCTAGACCATGAGCTAGTAAAATCTCATCAAGAATAGCCCGCAGCTCAGTTTCTAATATCAAGCATGGTCCATACGAAGTTGAGAAAGCCTAATATAGTGTCAAGTGTGGTCTTTGATGATGCCTCCCCCACTCGCAAAGTCATCTTGACGCATCAATCAGTATTGATCTTAACATATCTAACTGATGGAGTACGCCACTAAACTAGAATAGAGGGAGATGGAGATGGGGGGTCCATAAAAATACCAAATATGGGTGCAAGTGTCAAATCGCCTCATCAATGCATCACTCGAAGCAGTCCTCCCATATGAAAAAAGGAGATCATGCGGTAAACCCTCCAAATGATACGTTTGGCTACAATGTGAATACCTCTATGCTTCACATCATTCCTTGAGGTCCAAAGGTACCAAAATATCAGTAGAGGAATGATAATGTGAATGTGTCCGCAGCGAACATAATGTCCCGAATACCTCCATCTCTAGAATCTCTGTCTGAGTCCCTCTCCTGAGTTCATAGGTATTTGAAAAATATCTCCAAAATGTTGTCATATCTGATTGGAGATACTACTGTCGGTGAAAATATGAATGATAGTCTCAGTCTCGGAACAACATTGACAGCGAGAAGCCATCTGGCATCCAATCCTCCCATGAATAACCACATCTACTGGAATGAGGTCCTGTCATAGTCTCCAGCAGAAGAATGAGACATTGACGGGTAAATGGAGCTCCACAGTAATCGATAATGAATTCTGATATTGGCACCCCGACCGCACGAGCTGCCAAGCGGATTTGGTAGTGAAGCTACCATCATATGTATTTTGTCAAACAATTCGATCTGGAGTATCTGTAGATAAAGGTATAGTCATTATCTGCTCTGCCACCAGAGAAGGGAGAACCAGTAATAAACGTCCAATATTCCACCCAGTATCATCAAAAAAATCATGTACCCCGCAAATGTGTACTGCCAGTGTGGGAATAGGGATGTCAAATGATCTCACCCATCCAACGGTCATGCCAAAAAAAAATCTAACCTGCACCAAGGTGTCAAACAATGTATGACTTTGTTTGGGGCCCAACTAATTTCAGCATCTTCCAGATAGGAGAAGCTGAGTAAGGAACTGCTATAAAGGGTATGTCCCCATACAATACTTGCCCTATAAGAACTGAGCCCAAAGAGATCTCTAAGAACGGAACAACCACCAGAGCTTCATAGAGAAGGTGTCAACCACATCCTGTAATCTCCTAAAGCTTAGACCACCTTCATCAGTAGGAAGACAAATCTCCTTTCAGCTCCGCCAATGTAAACGATGCGTCTGACCTTTGGAATCTCATAGGAATCGCGTAAAGATGCTCTCTAGTTTCTTCAGGATAGTTTTAGGAGGCTCCATGATCTGAAGGAGGTGTAATGGCATAGAGGATAGCACTGACCTCAGCAAAGTAATACGACCCCCATTTAATAGAAGACGTGAAGCCCAACCTAAGATCTCATTCTTGACCTTCTGGATAAGGTCATCATAAATGAAGCTCCTCTTGGCCCCCTTGAATATGGGGACTCCTAGATAAGTGAACGGCTACTGGCGGTGTCGAAAATCAGTCAAAATCTCTAGTCGTCTGACTTGACTAATAGATACCCATTCGGGTAGTATGAGTCCGCTCTTGTCTCTATTCACCTACTGGCCAGAGACTCCCTCATAATGCTCAAGATAACCAAGAATTCTCTTGATATCATCAGCAAATGAAAGGCGTGGGACAAGAGTACTACCTCTATGATGATAACACATATTGGAATACTCCGAAAACCTTTGAGTGAGTAGGCGTGAGAAGTAAGCTGAAGCTATGATGAACAAGGATGGCGAGATAGGATCTCTCTGTCTAAGCCCTCGGGATGAAGGGAAAAAACCACAAAGGCGGCCATTTAGGAGAATAGAAAAATGATACTCCGAGATGCACCGAATAATCCTATCAATCCAGATCCGATCAAATCCAAAAGCTTCTAATACAGAATAAATGAAGCTCCAATCTATGAAATCATATGCTTTAGTCATGTCAAGTTTCAGCTAGCGTTATCTCCTCGCATTTTATCATCCAAATTATGGAGAAGCTCCTGAACCAAAAGAACATTGTCCCTAATTAGGCGACCAGGAATGAACCCACTCTATTGTGGAAAGATAATACGCGGTAACAAAGTACTCAATATGGTGTTCAACAGCTTAGTAATAATCTTATTGAACACAGTACATAAACTGATAGGTCTGAAGTCGATCCATCTACAAACATCGTCCCTCTTAGGGAGCAACACTGTAGTGGTAACAGCAAAACCCCGTGGAAGATGGTCTCTGTAAAAAAGTCCAAGACTGCCCTGTATAAATTTTCCTGAATAATGTCCCAACAATGTTGGAAGAATAGGGATGAGAATCCGTCCGGTCCAGCAGCACTGTCGGCATCTATACTAAACACCGCATTCCGAACCTCATGAATCAATGGTATGTGGTTTATTGCCAAATTATCATCCTCCGTCAAATGCCTAGGGATGATATCAGAACAAATGAGGTTCAACGACTGTGTAGGAGCAGATAGAAGCTCCTAGTAGAAAGCAATAGCAGAAGACTGAATGTCAGCAGGAGTTGCTAAGCAATCCATATTTGCGTCTTGATGGACCTAATACACGATTTGATCCTACGTCCTTTAACCATTGTATGGAAATAACGAGTATTGTGATCTCCTACACATACCCAATGTGAACCAGCTTTTTGCTTCCAAAAACCCTCCTCAAATAGATAAGGTTCGATTCAAGACTGCATGTGCATGATGTAATAGGCCACGATGCTCCGGTATATGGTCTCTATCATATCCTATCTCAGCCTCATCTACCCTATCCTCAGCTTCACACACCCGTTGGAAAATATCTCCAAACACATGTCGATTCCACCAACGTAGGCCCTGTTTCAGCCTAAAGAACTTCTCCCAAAGAGCAGACATCCCCGTAAGATGTGTAGGGAGCGACCACTTCTGATCGACAAAGGATGAAAAATTGTGATGTTTAGTCCAAACGCTGAGGAATCTGAAAGGTCTAACCCCCAAATCGTCATCAGAAACCCACTAAAGTAATAAAGGCGAATGGTCAGATGAAGTCCAATTCAAGTGCCTAACAGTAAGCTATCGACAGAAAGCGGCAGCAGTAGAATTAATGAGAACCCTATCCAGTCTCTTTCTGACTCGACCATTGGACCAAGTATACCGATTCCCAAGAAAACCAGCATCCTCTAAGCCACAAGCTAACATCATATCAGAGAAAGCAGTAGTGCCTTGATCACAAGTATTATGACCAATGTGTTCACCATCATGCGTAATAATGTTAAAGTCTCCCCCAACTAACTAAGGGTCGTCCATATAGAGGGAAATGTGGTAAAGACCCCCCCCCCACAAATCCCTTCTGATAGATATGTTATATGAAGCATAGACAGGAGTCAGATAGATAGGATGCGCTAGTCTGGGATCCTCAACTCTAACGTGAAGTAACTTGAGATGATCAACAATAACAGTAGCAGTAGTACCCGTGTGTTTTAAAAAACCAGATCTTGTTCGACTCATTTTGAACTCTCGTGCCAAAGAGCAGATAGCGTCGAATATCTTCAAATCTATACTGAAAAATAAAAGGCTCTAAAATAGCTAAGAGATAAACTTGATGAAGCTGAATAAGTTTATTCAGGCGCCGACGAGTAGCAACACTAGCTACACCTCTTGCCTTCCATATGATGGTAATCATCAGGATGTACTCATCTCCAGTAAGAACGTTTTGTGCTAATTAGCCAATTTAAAAAGAGGTCTTGCAACTTGAAATTCAATCAATGAAAATACAATGTGAAAGTAAATGGAATTTTGTATTGAAATTTGGTTTTGATCAATGTTAAATGATTATTTTAGTGAAATTCGTTATTTGGTGAATGAGAAATTAAGTCGAATTTAAGCCATTTAAATACTTGAAATTATTGGAAAATCATATAAAATATTATGGAATATTCTAGAAAATATTTGGATGAAAATGAGTGACTTTCCATATGAAATATCATGACTTTTGGTATGATTTTATTCCAACGAATGTGTCTCTTCATGTATATATATAAATTTTAAGAAATGTGTCTTTGGAATGGTTGCATTTTTTGAAACAAACATTTCCAACTATATATAGATTTCCTATGTTTGGATTTTAATAATTCAATTTATAATTCCATATCATATTCTTTATTGGTTAGCTTCAAAACATTTTATCAAAGTGGTTTTCTTATGCATCAAAGTCATGGTTATGGGAAGGAGAAAATTCTGTTCGAGTTCATTGGTCTATGCTATTTGGAGTACTCCTATTAAGAGACGTTGTCGTTGTATTTTGAGAGATGATTGCTAAAAAATTATTAGCACGGATGCGGAGCATTCATCTTATCATAGGGATAAAGTGTTAAACATTTGCCTCGGCCAATTCCTCACCTACATTTCCTTGTTTCATTTCTGATTTCTTTCATTTAGAGTGTGCTTGATTAACACGGAAAATATATCTTAGAAAAGAAAATATTTTCATTGTTTTGAGTAAAACAAAAGCTTATAAAATATTTTCCTTAAAAATAAGGAAAATTATGCATATTTTTTAAAGTTGGAAAATATTTTCCACAGAAAAAATAGCAATCAAACATTTCAAATTAAGAATTTGGATGGAACATAAATGTAATCAAACGCACCCTTATATTTTGAATTCAGAAAAAATGACTAACTTCTAGTTGTTTATATTGATAAATTTGAATTAAATAATGTATGACTTTTATTTGAAGAATGAAAATGATTGAATTTATTGTCATGTGTTTGACTTTGATAATTATGATTTCACCTTCTCAAACCCATTTTTTGGTAAGTCGAATTTTACCCTTTTTTGAGCCTAATTTTATCAAAAACTCATTTTTCAAAACTCATTTTCCATCATATATATTCTCCTATAAAATAATATTACATGTAAATCGAAAAAAAATTCTTCATTTTTAACTACACGTTCTCTTAAAATTAATATTCAAAAATGCATTTTTTTTTTATCTCAAAATGGGACTCAAACAAAGTCTATGTTTCGATTTCACACATATAAACGGTACGTTTTGTGAATATGATGGATGCACATTTATCGGTGTAATATCCCCAACGAAAGTTACCCAATCCAAAAAGCTCGAGGCTAAATAGGTGAAAAGGAAACTCGATTTAGCCATTGAACATGTAACCCACCTTTTCATTCAAACCAAAGTTGGAGTCAAATCTGAAAACTGTGCTTCATGTATTCTTATCAAAATGTCAGTGAAACTAGATTATAGTGTTGGTTTGTTTCCCATTTTTTGTTTCTAGATAGAAGAAATTTCCACAAACCCAATTTCTTATTGCTTTCATCTGATACTAACATGACATTTCACTGTAACACTCATTGATTTCCTTTTCACTTTCTGTACCTTGACATTCTCTTCAAGAACGATACTTTTCATTACTCTCCTCACTATTGGACAGAAGAGTCGGCATAAAAGAAATTACAAAAATGAAAATTGCAGGTATTCAAACCATTGACGTAAATGATGGACCCATGATGTGATGCAAAAATGAATTCTACAATATAGAATGAGGGACACTGAGAAGTGTGTTTTTCCATACTTATTTAATATCTAAATATGCTTTTTATTGATAAAATGAATGAAATTCTATTTACAATTACGTAATATTTGCATTTGTAGGCCAAAAATCATCAATGGAAATAGAACAAGGCAAAATGAGAAAAAATGACTAAAAGCATACAAAAATTGTGAAGGTGGGGACCAAAGTGAACAAGTCAAAAAGTTGGAGGACATTTGGGATGCAATTTACGGGGGCAAAATTGAAAGAAAAGTCAAAATATGACAAAGTTGTACACAATCATAGTTGATGGACCTAGTGCACAAAAATTGGAGGACTTAGCTGCAAAATGGCAGATTTATTTCATTTTCTACAGTTTACAGATACAGTGGCGCTGCATCGCCATCTTTAAACTTGGGGACTTTTTTGCCACTTTTTAAAAAATTTGGGGACCAAAGTTGCAATTTCTGAATAGTGTTTATTTTTAAAAAAAAAAAAAAAGACCAGCAGCCTGGGACGTCTCTCTGTTTTTTGCTCTAGTTGATTTTTTTTACTTTTCCTTGCTTTTTCTTTCTTCCTTCTTTTTCTTTTCTTGGTACTTGGAGGACAAAATTAAGAGCATGACAAAGAGAATAAATCAAAGAAAATGTGAAGAAAGGGAAATCAAGATTCAAGCAAATTCAACCAAAAAGGGTTTTTATCTTTAATCTTGTATTTTCTTTATTATTTTCCATCATTTGTGTCGTATTGGATGAATATTCTCATTCGATATCATTTATATAACATGGTCTTAATTTTATTGTTGGGATTTATGGTGTAATTTGACCTAAGTTTCATTAATGTCATTATTAATCATTTGATGCTTTAATTACTATGGTTATTGTGCTTCAATTTTCATCATGTATGTGGCCAGTAGATGATGAGTTGGGTGGTTTGTACAATTATTGAGAGATTGTTGTGCATTCTTAACCAAAATAATTAATGTCATATGTTGTTTTAGGAGATAGAGATATACTCCAAACTCTAGGTGACTCATTGAGTATTTTCATTACGAATTAATGCGGTTGATTGGATTTTCATCAACAGAGATATTGTGGTAAAGTTAATCAATTAAGGTTAAATTCGTCCGAGAGCGGTAATTAACTAAATTCAGAAAATCGAGTCTAACATTTTAACTTGGTAATTTTGCATTGTCAGTTTATTGTGATATCAAAGAAATGACGATTAAGTAACATTGTAAATCCCAACCCATTTATAATCCGAATTTACTTCTCTTTCATGATTGTTTTTTTATTGATCATTAAATTCATTTTCTCTTTCATCTCACATATGAAATCAAATTGTGTGTTTTCAATTGTAAAATTGAGTCAACAATTGTGTAATCGAAAGTAAACATTTCTCGAGGAATGGACAACCCATACACAAAAAGTCCACTCTATTACTTGAACGCGACCCATGCACTTGCGGTATATAATTTTAGCGAACAAGTTTTTGGCGCCGTTGTCGGGGACTGTTTTATTTTAATTACCATCTTAGTGCATTCTAATTTTCTCAATTTTTAGTTTCAATTCTTTTGTACAACTTTTATATCTCTATTGTGAAGTTGATTTCCTAATTTTATCTCTTTAGGTCTTAGGTAATGCATGCTTCGTTCGAAAAGTTTTGATCTTTTCGAAATTGATCCGGATATTAAAAGGACTTTTCAAAGAAGGCGACGGGAACAAAGGCAATTAAGAATCCAACTATTAATTGAAATGTCCAAACAAGGAGAAAATGTGGAACCCAATGCTCAACCAAAAAATATTCTACGAGGTGGCATTCCATCAGGTTTTGGTAACCAAGCGAGTAGGGCTCAAGAACCTGTTGTAAATGAAGAAGACATGCTATTTGGGGACTTCATGAACCCACATGTGGTAGAGAATGAATCAAGTATTGTCTACCTTTCATATGGTCATCCAAACTTTCAACTTCGACCGGATGTCATCGATTTGTTTTCCAATACCATTTCATTTTATAGGAGGACCGATGAGAACCTATACTCTCATGTTGCATGATTTGTGAAGAATGTTGGCAATTTTAAATATGATAGCATGAGTGTAGAGAGAATCCGAATGAGATTATTTGTCCATGCATTGAAGGATAAGGCAAGGGAGTGGCTTGAAACTTTACCACCCAGGAGCATAAATATTTGGGCGGAGTTTGTTTAAAAATTTACAACCAAATTCTTTCCACCTGCGCGAGTAGCCAAACTCGAGCATGATATAACCACATTCCAACAATTCGAATTGGGGGGCTTTCATAAGGCTTGGGAGAGGTTCAAAGATATGCTTCGAAAATGTCCAAATCATGGAATCACAATAGGACAACAAGTAAATTATTTTTATGCAAGGTTGACTCCTTCTTGCTGTTCAAATTTAGATTCATCTTTTAATGGCTCAATTAAGAGGAAGAGTATTCGGGAAGCATATGATCTATTTGAGGTCATGAGTGAGCAAAGTGCTATGTGGCCAGATAGGGGTTCACAAAGAGGAGTTGGTGGAGTTCGAGATGGTGAGTCCTTTTCAATGGTTCTAGCAAAGATTGAGTCCCTAGCAAAGAAAGTAGAAGGACTTTCTACATCTACCTCTAGCTCTCATTCCACCCATATGATACAATATCCACCTATTTATGACATTTGTAGAGCAAATCACCCAAGTCCTGGTTGCCCATTATTAGGTAGTAATTTGGCATCCACCGAGCAAGTGGCATATGCTCAAAACTTCCAACACCAAGGGTATAATCCTTACTCTCAACCTTATAACCCCAGTTGACGAAATCATCCAAACTTCTCCTATAGGAATAATCAAAATGTGCTAAACCCAAGGCCACAAGAGAAGAAAGAAGGATGGGAAGAGGACATTGCCAAGTTGGCGAACCGTCGATGTAATATCAATAACGTAATGATGTCTCCATAAAAAAATTGGAGCTTCAAGTGGGCAGAATAGCCAAGCTTCTCTCCGAAAGGCAACAAGGAACATTGCTTAGCAATACCGAAAAAAATCCAAAAGAGAATGTGCAAGCTATTACCACTAGAAGTGGGGTGTAATTACCCAAAATTACGGTGATACGACCAAGGGTTCAATCCAACAAAGCACCCATGAAGGAAGATGTAATTGTTCAAGAGCCTAGTATTAGCATTGAAATGGCCAAAGAAAGTGAACCAGAGCCATCAACATCAAAGGCTCCAACATCGGTTAAGGCATACGTACCTCCTATTCTCTTTCCACAGAGAGTTCAAAAGCATAAGCTCGATGCTCAATTCGGCAAATTTTTGGAAGTCTTTAAGAAGCTACACATCAACATCCAATTTGTCGATGCCTTAGCTCAAATGTCAAGTTATGCCAATTTCATGAAGAACATTCTTTCCAACAAAAGAAAACTTGAAGAGCATGAGACAATGATGCTAACGGAGGAGTGTAATGCTATTTTACAAAACAAGTTACCTCCAAAAATCAAAGGAGTTTTACTATTCCATGCACAATTGGAGATTTAAACTTTAGTAAAACTTTATGTGGTCTTGGTGCTAGCATTAATATGATGCATTTGTTAATTTTCAGGAAATTGGGCATGAGAGAGGCCAAAGCAACTATCGTGTCCTTGCAATTGGCTTATAGATCTATCAAGTATCCAAGGGTTGTCATTGAAGATGTCCTAGTCAAAGTGGACAAGTTCATCTTCCCGACCAATTTTATAATTCTTGATATAGAAGAGGATCGTGACATCCATATTACCTTGGGATGCTCGTTTCTTGCTATCGATCGAACTTTGATTGACGTGCAAAAAGAGCAACTCATCTTAAGGGTTCAAGATGAACAAGTTACATTCAATATCTTGAAGGCTATCAAGTCCCATCGGAATCCGATTCATGCCTTTGAGTGGATGTTGCTGATCATTTGGTGGCCGATTCCCTTTATGGTTTTTTAAGGATCGTCTTGAAACGTGTCTTGTACATTCTTCAACTACCAAGGATGGGGATCCAGAATTTGAACATGTGGCACATTATTTGGGGGCTACACCGTCTTGTTCTTATAAGATAGCACAATACTTCGAGGATTTGAAAAAGAACTCTTCACCACCACTACATTTTCTTCAACGAGCACCTACACTTGAATTAAAGCATCTTCCATCTCATTTGAGGTATTCCTATTTGGGAGATGCATCTACACATCCAATTATCATTTCCAATTCCTTATGTGAGTTGCAGGAAGAGAAGTCACTTCGGGTGTTGAGGGAACACAAGGAGGCCATTGGTTGGACTATTGTAGATATTCGAGGAATTAACCCTTCATTGTGCATCCACAAAATCCTTATCCTTAAGTGAGTTAGAGGAAGATAAGTTATTTCGGGTGTTGAGGGAACACAAAGAGGCCATGGTTGGACTATTGCAGATATTAACCCTTCATTGTGCATGCACAAAATCCTTATGGAAAATGATTTTAAACCATCAGTGGAGCATCAAAGGAGGTTAAATTCGAACATGAAAGAAGTGGTAAGGGCTAAGGTTGTAAAGTGGCTTGATGCGGGCATTATTTGATTTCAGTTAGTGCATAGGTTAGCCCCGTTCAAGTGGTACCAAAAAAGGGAGGTGTAACGGCAGTTGAAAATGAGAACGAACTTATACCTACAAGACCCGTGATTGGTTGGAGAGTATGCATTGATTACTAAAAGCTCAATAATGCTACTAGAAAGGGCTACTTTCTTCTTCCTTTCATTGATCAAATGCTTGAACGATTGGCGGGGTATTCAACTATTGCTTTTTGGATGGGTATTCGAGCTATAATCAAATTTCAATAGTACTGAAGGATCAAAAGAAAACTATTTTCACTTGTCCATATGGTACATTTGCATATAGAAGGATGACTTTTGGTCTTGCAATGCACCTATCACTTTCCAAATGTGCATGATGGCTATTTTTTTAGACATGGTAGAGAAATGTATTGAGGTTTTTATGGATCATTTTTCGGTGTTTGGGGCTTCGTTTGATAGATGCTTGAGGAATTTGGAGATGGTATTAAAAAGATGTGAGGAGACCAACTTAGTCCTTAATTGGGAAAAATGCCACTTCATGGTCCAAGAATGTATAGTTCCTAGCCTCCGGATTTCACGCAAAGGGATAGAGGTTGACAAGGCTAAAATCCAAATCATTGAGAAACTACCTCCATCAAATTCGGTAAAAGGGATAAGATGTTTTTGTTGGCATGCCGAATTTTATAAGAGATTTATCAAGGACTTCTCAAATATCGCAAAGCCACTTTGTTCTTTACTTTAGAAAAACATTACTTTTAATTTCTCCCAAGAGTGTTTTCCTGCTTTCAACACTCTTAAAGAGAAACTCATCACTACTCCTATCATTGTAGCTCCAGATTGGGATCTTCCATTTGAGCTTATGTGCGATGCAAGAGATTATGTCGTTGGAGCGACTTTGGGGGCAAAGAAGAGATAAAATTTG
This sequence comes from Fraxinus excelsior, assembly GCA_019097785.1. Taxonomy (NCBI): domain Eukaryota; kingdom Viridiplantae; phylum Streptophyta; class Magnoliopsida; order Lamiales; family Oleaceae; genus Fraxinus; species Fraxinus excelsior. The sequence continues at coordinate 9,540,873 of CM032624.1, forward strand.
CATGTTATCTACTACGTTAGTCGAACATTAACTGATGCTCAATTGAACTATGCTACTATCGAAAAAGAGAAGCTCGCGATGGTATTTGCATTTGATAAATTCCGGTCTTACCTCATTGGGTCAAAGGTGATTGTTTACACCGATCACACGGCCCTCAAGTATTTACTAGCAAAGAAAGATGTCAAGCCTCGATTGATTAGATGGGTTCTTCTTCTACAAGAGTTCAACTTGGAAATCCGTGATAAGAAAGGGACCGAGAATGTTGTTACCGATCATTTGTCTCGACTTGAGCACACCGAAGAAGGGGTGGATGGTGAAATAAATGAGGTATTCCCCGATGAAAAACTCTTACAAATCATACATTTCTACAAGTCACTTACACACTATGGTATGCGGACCATGTGAATTTTCTTGCTAGTGGCATCACTCCCTCAGATCTTTCTTACCTACGAAGAAAGAGATTTTTCGCCGACATCAAGCATTATTTTTGGGAAGACCCTTTGTTGTTTAAATAAGGCCCAGATCAAATTATTCGGAGACGTATGCCGGAAGAATCCTCGAGCAATATCATTCATCTCCCTATGGTGGCCACTTTGGTGCCGTGAAAACTACATCAAAGGTACTTCAATCGGGTTTCTATTGGTCTAGATTATTTAAGGATGTCCACACTCTTGTCTCTAAATGTGATAGATGCCAACATAGTGGTAATATCTCTAATCGAAATGAAATGACATTGAACTCTATATTGGAGGTAGAAATTTTTTATGTATGGGATATTGATTTCATGTGGCCTTTTCCTTCATCATTCTCAAATCAATACATTTTGGTGGTGGTTGATATGTGTCCAAGTGGGTTGAAGCGGTGGCTTTGCCTACTAATGATGCTCGAGTTGTAGTAAACTTTTTAATATTTTTTCTCTTATGGCACCCCCCGAGCTATCATTAGTGATGAAGGTAAACATTTTTGCAATCGCCTCTTCGACTCATTATTGATAAAATATGGAGTGAAGCATCGTGTGGTCACCCCTATCATCCCCAAACTAATGGCCAAGTTGGGATTTCGAATAGGGAGTTGAAGAGGATTCTCGAGTTAACGGTGAGCGCTTCGATGTCAAATTGGCCAGTGATAAAAGATTGCTTCAATTGAATTAACTTGATGAATTCTGCCTTGATTCTTGTGAGAATGTTCGAATTTACAGAAAAAAAAAAGACAAAGAAATGGCATGACAAACACATTGTGAAACAAGAGTTCTTTGTTGGGCAACAAGTTTTTCTCTATAATTCTAGACTTCGACTGTTTCCCGGAAAGCTCCTCTTAAGATGGTTGGGTCCTTTCACCATTGCAAAAATCTTTCCACGTGGAGTGATTGAACTTTATCGTGAAGAAATGAGAACTTCAAGGTCAACGGGCAACGTTTGAAACCATACTTGGGAGGTGATTTTTCAAAAGAGAAATCATCTGTTCTCCTTGACAACTCGGAGTGATCATATCCCAGAAGTCGAGCTAAAGACTTTAAAACAAACACTTATTGGGAGACAACCCAATTTTCCTACCCTTGTACTATTTTGATATTTACTCGTGATTAATACTTTTGTTATCACATTTTTAACTTAATACCATTTTTTGCAGGTCAAATTTTTGAGGTCCCACATATCTATAGTTCCTCATAAGTTTTGGGTAAATTGTGTACAAGAAGGTCACTTGCCCAAATTTATTAAAAGCATCACAAGTCCAAGTAGAGCATTGGTACATCTTCACCAAATATACATCAAGGGAAGTTTCGTTATCCCCTATTTTATTTTATCTTGTAGTCTACACATTGATGACAATGTGATCTAAGTTTGGGGGTGATTGTGCCTTAATTATTGTGCTTAAATTGGTGCTATTGTGTTGATATGTTAGATAGTCTTGTCGGCTTAGGATGTTTTGATATTTAAAATTGTTGTCGATTCATGAGGTATGACCAAATATACTATTTGTGCCTAAAGTTTTCAAAAATTGATTGTCCATGTGAGATCTCAAGTTACTTTGAGCACAACGGTCACAATTAATTGTTATCTAGATGTGAATTTTTTTTTATTGATGCATAGATTTTTTTGAATTGGTAAGAACTAGGTTGTGAGTTGTGTTTAAATTTTATCAATCTTACATTATCTTCTCTTTCACTTAACCATAGTGTGTAAATATGGTATCCAAGTACTTGAAACAATTATCCTACAAACTTAAAACAGATTTTTTTTAATTGTTTCATTTGGTTTATTAGACAATTAATATTGGTTATTGGAAAGTAATATTTTTGTTTCATTTTCAGAAATGGCAACTGAACAAACTAACATGGATGTAACCCAAGCTGCGACTGTTGGAAATCAAGCTATGGGCTCTGTTGTGGCTCAAGGGCCAAGTTCTATTGTGACTCAGACTGTGGCTAGATTGCCAAGTCTTGTTGTGAGTCAAACAATTGGCCATACCGTTACTGTTCCTGTTAATCATGGAGAAAAATCGGAGAAATTCAATGGCTTGAATTTCAAGAGGTGACGTAGAAAATATTATTTTATCTGACCACCTTGAATCTTGCGAGATTCTTGATTGAAACTGCTCCAAAACTCAATGAGGGTGAGAGAGACGTTCAAGCGATCAGGGCACTTGATGCTTAGAACCATTCAGATTTTTTATGCCGAAACTATATTATGAAGAGCTTGGCAGATTCGCTGTACAACGTGTATAGTACTATGAAAACTGCTAAGGAGTTGTAAGAGTCTTTGGATCGAAAATATAAAACTGAAGATGCTGGGGCTAAAAAGTTCGTTGTCGGCAAATTCTTAGATTATAAGATGCTGGACTCCAAAACTGTAATCAATCAAGTGCAAGAACTCCAAGTAATTCTTCACGAAATTCATGCCGAATGGATGATGTTGAGTGAAACTTTCCAAGTAGCTGCAATTATTGAAAAATTCTCCCCCCCCCCACATGGAAAGATTTCAAGAATTACCTGAAGCACAAACGAAAGGAAATGAACGTCGAAGAACTGATTGTTAGACTTCGAATTGAAGAAGACAACAAGAGTTCCGAGAAGAAGTTGTTCAATCTTAGTGTTGCTAAAGTCAACGTTGTGGAGCATGGTCAAAGCAGTAAGGCCTACAAAAATAAGGCTGGGTCATCCTGTGGTAAAGGGACCAAGCTAGGACCTAAATGAGGAATTTCTAAAAGAAAGTTTCAAGGAAAATGCTTCAATTGTGACAAAGTGAGTCACAAATCTTCGAAGTGCAGATTGTCAAAGAAGAAGAAAGAAGCAAATGTGGTTGACTACATGGCACATGATGTGACGGAGATGAATCTCGCAGCCGTCATTTCTAAAGTGAATATGGTGGATTCAAACCTAAAAGAGTGGTAGATTGACAACGGAGCTACAAAGCATGTGTGCTCTGATAAAGAACTGTTTACCGCTTTCGAAGCAATTAAAAATGGAGAGAAGTTGTTCATGAAAAATTCAGCAACTTCTGAAATCAAGGGACAAGGCAAGGTGGTTCTGAAGATGACTTTGGGGAAAGAGCTGACTCTTAACAATGTGCTATATGTGCCGGAAAACCGCAAGAACCTTGTGTCCGGATCGCTTTTAAATAAGCATGGTTTTCATATTGTATTTGAGTCGGACAAAGTCATTTTGTCAAAGAGTGAAATGTTTGTTGGAAAAAGCTATGTTTCCGATGGTATTTTAAGTTGAATGTAATGGTTGTTAAACCAAAAATGAATAAAGTAAACTCTTCTACTTACTTGCTTGAGTCTTCCAATGTATGGCATGGTAGATTAGGACATGTTAACTATGAAACTTTACGTAAACTAATTAACTTGAATTGCATACCTGTTTTCCATATTGATTCAAAACATAAGTGTGAAACTTGTGTTGAAACAAAATTGACAAGGTCATCATTTAAATCAATTGAACGGAATACAGAACCACTTGATTTAATTCACGGCGATATATGTGATTTAAAATTTGTACAAACAAGAGGTGACAACAAGTATTTCATTACTTTTGTCGACGATAATACAAAATATTGCTATGTGTACTTGCTAAAAAGCAAGGATGAGAAATTTATTCTCTACAAGAATGAAGTTGAGAACCAATTTAACAAGAAAATTAAGGTGATAAGAAGCGATCGAGGTGGTAAGTATAAAGCACCATTCGCTGAATTCTGTGCACAACACGGAATCATACATGAAACCATCGCACCTTATTCACCACAATAAAATGGTGTTGCTGAAAGGAAAAATCGCATCTTAAAAGAAATGATGAATGCAATGTTGGTGAGTTCTGGATTACCTCAGAACATATGGAGGGATGCTATGTTATCAGCAAATTACCTTTTAGATAAGGTGTCTCGAAAGAAAATGGAAAAGACCCCTTATGAGTTATGGAAATGAAGAAAGTCTTCCTATAAATACTTACGAGCGTGGGGATGTCCTGCTAAAGTGGTTGTCTCAACACCAAAGAAGGTGAAGATAGGCCCGAAAACTGTAGATTGTATCTTCATTGGATATGCTCAAAACAGTAGTGCTTATTGATTTCTTGTGTATGAATCTAAGATCTCAGATATACACAAAAACACGATAATGGAATCGAGAAATATTTCGTTCTTTGAACATGTATTTCCATGCAAGTCTAAAGAAAAGACAAGCTCTTCTAAACGGACATATGAGACTATGATCGAAAATAGTCATGATCGAGAATTAGAAGAGGAGGTTGAGGTTGAACCAAAACGTAGTAAAAGGGAAACGACAAAAAAATCTTATGTTTCATATTTTTTGACCTATATGCTAGAAAGTGAACCTCAAAGCTATTAAGAAGCTGTGAACTCCTCAGAAGGACTTCAATGGAAAGAGGCCATTAAAAGTTAAATAGATTCCATTTTGTAAAATCATACATGGGAGCTAGTGGATTTTCCTCCAGCAAGTAAATCACTAAGCTACAGCTGGGTTTTCAAACGAAAAATGAAAGCAAATGGATCTATTGAAAAGTATAAGGCCAGATTAGTAATAAAATGTTATAGACAACGAGAATGCCTTAATTACTTTGATACATATTCTCCAGTAACGAGAATAACGTCTATTAGGATGATACTTGCGATTACTGCTTTACGAAATCTTGAAGTACATCAAATGGATATTAAGATTGCCTTTCTGAATGGAGATTTAGATGAAGAGATTTATATGGAACAACCCGAGGGGTTTTCATCTCCAGGGCAAGAAAATAAGGTTTGTAAATTGGTAAAGTCATTATATGGCATGAAACAAGCACCGAAACAATGACACGAAAAATTTGACAATGTCATGATGGAGAGTGGATTTAAAATCAACGAGTGTGACAAATGTGTTTACATTAAAGACACTGGAAATGGTTATATCATTTTATGTCTTTAGGTTGACGACATGCTTATTGTTGGTAGTGACAATAAGATGATTATATTCACTAAAGATATGTTAAATTCAAGATTTGACATGAAGGATATGGGTTTGGCTGATGTTATACTTGGAATCAAAATTTCAAGAACATCAGATAAGCTTATTCTAAATCAGTCACATTATGTGGATAAAATTCTAAAAAATTTCAGTAAGGATGATACTGAAATGGCTAAAACACCAATAGATACAAGTCAACATCTATCCAAAAACAAAGGTGAAAGTGTGTCTCAAGTAAAATACTCAAGAGTTATTGAGAGTCTGATGTACTTGATGAGTTGTACAAAATCAGACATAGCCTACACAGTGAGTAAACTGGGTAGATATACGAGTAATCCAGGAGCTGATCACTAGAAAGGAATAGTAAGAGTACTAAGGTACTTAATATATACTCGTAATTTTGGATTGCACTATACAAGATATCCAGCGGTCATTGAGGGATATACTGATACTAATTGCATATCTGATATAAAATACTCAAAGTCCACGAGTGGATTTGTATTCACATTGGCAGGTGCAGCTTTATTCTGGAAATCCTCTAAACAAACAGTAATAGCTAGATCTACTATGAAATATGAGTTTATAGCTTTAGATAAAAGTGGAGAAGAGGGTGGGTGGTTGCACAACTTCTTAGAGGATATTCCAAGATGGTCAAAACCTGTGCCAGCAATTTGCATATATTGTGATAGTCAATCAGCAATTGGAAGGGCACAGAGTAACATATACAATGGTAAGTCTAGACATATACGTTGTAGACACAATACCATAAGGCAACTACTATCAATTGAAGTTATCATTATTGACTATGTAAAGTCAAATGATAACATTGCGGATCCGCTAACCAAATGGTTAAATAGAGAGTTAGTTGAAAAATCATCGAGAGGAATGAGACTTGAGCCCTTGTATGGATAAGTTGCTACAAAGGAAAACCCAACCTAGTTGACTGGAGATCCCAAGATCTAGGTTTAAAGGGACAACCTAATTGTAAAGACTTGATAGAATTACTGTGGGGGATATTACCTCATGTCCATTCCTATGATGCAACAGCGATGCCCGTAAAGATGAAGGATAAGAAATAAGCTTTAATGATTCTTATGCGTCGAAATTCGAGCCAAGTAATGCAGGTTACTTGTAATTAGAAATCACCTATGTGAGAGAGAGAAGTGAGGCCGCTTCTAGGGAAATTGTGTTGGGCCCAATTTTTGTGAACTCTTACATAATCAGGCGTATGTTCATGGCCAAAACGAACATAATAATGAGAACCAAAATGTGTTAGGAAGAATCTGTGTGGAGTATATCATCGTTTACATAATGTAAACGGCAGAACAGTTCAAAGACATCGCATCTATTAGTCAACTAGTAAAGTAAATATGCTTCCATAAGGAAAGGTTCAAAGGGTAACACCTACCTATCCTATGCAGGTTTCAACCGTTGAACTGTATCACCAAGTCGTCATGTGTCACATTCATGTGTCACTCTCAATTTTCATTCATGTGGGGGATTGTTGAAAAAATTGAGTTTTTTGCTGACTTTGGCATGAATTTTGAGCGGGACCGGATTGGCTATTTCGGAAGATGAAAGTTGATTTGTGTTCTCCTCCGTGAGTACATTGAAATTATATACTTACTTGCCAAAAATAATGCTCGGGTGAATGAAAAGTTGAAACTCAAAGTATGCCATGTGAAAAGAGTTTATGTTGGTGGGAAAAGTAAAAAGTTATATTTGTTCCACATAGGAAGTGGATGAAATCTAAAACCACTTTGTAAAGGATTGCACTTTAGAATGGTGTAATCATGTGTAGCATAGAGGCTCTCTCCACGTGCGTGCAGGAGGGTGCAAATCACGGACCAAAAGAGACTTTGGACCTTGAACTTGTGTGCGGGTGCGACCTACGTACACGAATGTCGGACCGGATTGACCAAAAATTGGCCAATTTGAAGAGCCTACGTTTTGCTACATTTTTTAATGTTTTCAACAGACTTTTCACTTTCCAAAATTGTTGAAACTACTAAAACTCCTATTATAATTGTCATGAAGTAAGTTGGCAAGTTACAAGATCCTAAGTCTATATATATCTCGTTTTCCAGTCTTCAGTGCATGAAAATTCATCTGCATATAGTTCAATTTTTTGTCTCCGTTTTCGTTTCTGTTTGAGTCTTTGTGGTGATACTTTTCAAGCACTAAGTCAGTTTGCTAGAGTATACTCTGTGGTGCTCAGATTGTACTGTCTTACCGTTGTATCCTGGGAAGCAGACGCTCAACTTACACCTCAAGCACGTATGATGAGGGGGCAAATCTATTTTAAGAAAACTGTGTGTAATACAGACTTCGGGTTAAAAGTTGTTTGCTGTTTATTTGTTTTTTTTTTTATTTATGTTGCTCGTTTTTGCACATTCATAATTATGCAAATCCGATATTTAATGTGTAAATCCGGTATCCAAGTACTTGAAACAATTATCCTACAAACTTAAAACAATTATCCTACAGATGTTACAGATTATATTTCTAGAATATGAAATAAATATGTTTGACCTGATTTGTACGGATTTGATGTAATTAGTTTCCTTCCTAATATAGGGTTTGTAACTTGTATATATACCCAAGTGATTGATGAATTCAATAGAGAAAATATTTTTTCCTCTCGCTTTACAATAGAAATTGTCAAGCCATTCCTCCAAGGTAATTAGTAGTAATCCATGTATTGCTCTTTGTTCAAATTTCAAACTTTAAATACAAAGTTAACTTGATAGTCAAAGTCTAACCACCATCTCCAATAATTTCCGGCGCAGTAGACTAACTTGCATTTGTTTTGTGGGATTTTATGTTTACAAAGAAGCATCAAACCAATATGCAGTCATTGACATCAACACCCACTATGTTCAGAGAGAGAAGTTGCACAACAATTTCAAATGTCAAACAATTTTGGTGTCGTATTTGGGAAACAACATAACAGCATAAAACCTACCTTTCAAAATCTGTTATACAGCAACACCCATTGTTCATCAAACACATGAACCAAAACAACTGCAAATCTGCAATACGACTGTTGATGACTCGATATGCTGCAGAAGAAACTAAGTGACAATCAAAATGTCTGATACTAAAGCCAATTCCTATAACTAAGAATGCTCTTGGTTGAGAAAAGCCACAAGTAAGGACCTTCATATCCTAAGAACATTCAAGGCCGGATGAGAGTATTACCATATTTCAATATGTAAACTTCTCTCAAGTCCTATAATCAATAAATTGAGGAACCAATCAAAAGCTATCAAGGGTGAATGATCGTCTTAATGAGAGATAGAAAATGGAAAAATATAATAAAAATAAAGCAGAAGACCATAGGCCAGTGAAAACTCCTAGTTCAACCACTTACCTTTGTGAGTGGCATCATTGAAATTAAGTCATTCAAACGCCACAAGCAAGGGGGTATATCTTCCGCAGCAAAGGGGATAAACGATTCAAACTTGCATAAGATGTCAAACCTCGGAAGTCAAAAGCACACCCCTGATTGTGCATGATGCCATGGTACACCATATAAGCAAAAGGGAAAAAGCGAGCAAAATACTCATGGAAGCTCAAGCTTGTAATTCTTAGAAAGCCAAATGAGATGCTTCCAAGACAAATGATGAAAATAAGTTAAGCAAGTCAACTCGGGAATCAAGTACTACCAGAGAGACAGAGCTTGTGTTTGGAGACTAGAAGGTCTTCCCTCCTCAGAAAATTGAGCTCGCAATCCTATAAGTTAAGATGTTGAAGAAGAAGAGAGAGAAGAATGCTGCCTCAACCCCAAAGATGTTGATCTTTGCAATGGTGTATTCGACTCAGATTAACATATAAGGAACAAGTCACGAGGAAGACGAGACACGTAGTTTCAGGTTCCAAGGTGAATTCACCAATAAGCCATCCAGTACAAGACAATTGTCCTGTCCAGGACACCTATCCATAAAATAAGTCATCTTTTCCTTTTTATAAAAACACTCAAATCAAACCTACAAGGTAACATGTAATACAACACAAACCATCGGCGCCTCTTCATTCAAGTCCAACCCAAGACAAAAGTTTGACTTACAGTCAGAGTCAAATAGGCCACCCCGCCTAATTTGGATAGACCAATCGGCATCTGATTTTTAATGGCCCAATTGAATTGTTAGCATCCATCACACTTGATGGAGAGTTGTCCAGCATTTTTTAACATCAACAACTCGGACTCTTTGTAGTAAAAAATTGGCCAATTAAGCTAGCCTTAGCAACAATGTAAATTCACAGGACTCGGAAACAAAATCAACAAAAATCAAATCTTTATGAGAGACTGGAGTATAGCTTTAACAATTAAAAACATAAAATGGTAAACAAGTCCTTTTCTAATTATTTTACATTTTCTTTTTACTTATTTGCATCTACACTTTCAGCTCATGCTAGTAAGTTACAACAAAATCAATGCACAAAAATCATAAAAATAAAGAGTAAAAAATTTATGAATTCCAACCATTTTCAAATAAGCCACTTCCTCACCTTTTTCATCACTTGGACTTGATACTCACTCCTTTTCCACCAGCAATAATGACGGCAGTAGTCATATCCAAGAACAACCCATGCTCAACCACCCCTTCGAAAGCCGCAATTTCCTTACCGGCTGCGGCTGAATCCTTTATGGGCGTCTTGAAATACAAGTCCACAATGTAATTCATGTTATCAGTCACATAAGGCTTCCCAACATCATCCAATCTCAGCTTTGCTTCGCACCCTTCTTCCTTGAACAACTCCTGCAGCCTCACCAAATTGTAATTCCAACAGAATTGCACTACTTCCACAGGCATTGCCAGGCCCGACCCACCAAGGCCGTCCACCAGCTTCGAGTCATCTACCACAACCACAAACTTATCCGAGGCGGCCTCGACCATCTTCTCACGCAAAAGGGCCCCACCACGGCCCTTAACCAGATCAAGATTCGGGTCGACTTCGTCTGCTCCGTCTATGGCCAAGTCCAGATGAGGGTGGGCATCGAGGGTTGATAATGGAATGTTAAGACTAGCAGCTTGCTCCTGAGTCCGCTTCGACGTGGGCACACCCACAATATCAGTAAGCTCGCCAGACTTAATCAACTCGCCGATCTTGGCCACCACGAAGGCGGCGGTTGAGCCAGTACCCAACCCAAGAACCATACCACTCTTAACATATTCCACGGCTTTATCAGCAGCCAGTTTCTTGAGATCATCTTGGGTCAAGGCTGGTGAAGGAGTGGAGAGGGCTTTGATGACGAATTTAGAAGGATTCCGCAGGTTAAGGGATGAAGAGCCTAGACTAAGACGCCGGGTGGAGATGGCTGTGGCATTGCGGTGGTTAACGGAGGAGAGGGAGGTGGGAGAGAGGAGGGATAAGGTGGTTGCCATGGGAAAGCGAAAATGAGAGGTGGGTGTGGAATTAGGACTGAGCTCCTCCCTTGCCTGATCTTTCAGTGAAGAGGATCGTTTTTCTAATTTCTTAATTATTCGCTTTTAATTTGGTAGTGAAAAAGTTAGATGACTAAAATGAAATAAAACTAAGTTTTATGATTAAAATGAAATTTGGTTAAAGGTTAGAGGACCAAATTTGTTTATCATCCCTGAAAAGGGACTTTACGAATTGGGTAATGTTATTTTGCTCAAGTCGGTTGACAAAAGGGGGTTGCCCAAATGCCCAAGTCGATTGCAACCGACTTGAGCATTGTAGCATGGTTCTTATGAATTTCCCTGTTATTTTCTGCATACAAATAGCTCAAATATATTTGGGGTTTTTGGTTAAAAAGCCTAGTCAACAATGTTGTTTGGTAAAATAGCATCTTTCAATAATGTTTGGTAAAATAACATTTAGCCTGTTTTATCATATTTTAAAAGTCATAAATACCATTCATTTGAAATGTCTAAATTGTCCAATTTCAAACCAAAATTTATCAAAATCCCATAACATGAATTCTCACTTTCATTCTCGTTTTCCATAATACCCCATTTAAAATCAAAGACAAAATGACATGCTGCATTTTTAAACGACTAAATGCCGTTTTAACAAATTTTGTATTTATTTTACTTTTTGTTCCCTCGTATCCACATGAAAAACATGTTTTAGAGTTCGTAATCAAAATGACATGTTATCGTTATAAACGATTTGATGACCTTTTAAATAATTTTGTGTTTTTTTCACTTTATATTTCTTTCGTACCTACATAAAAAATCACTCAATAGTGATCAACAACATTGTTCCATGAGTAAACTATATTATTCTCCACTATGAATGAAGGTAAATATCCTAAATTTCATTATGTTTCAATTATAGATAAAATATTCAAAAAGATAGTTTATTTAATTTATATAAGTTTTTAAGATGTTAAAAAAATATGATCGAATAGTTTTAAGCCCCTGTTTGAAACCTATTTTGAGATAAATAGAAATTTTGGAATAGTGATTGATGTGAGAATGTGTGGTGGAAAAGTGATGAAAAGTTTTTGATTTGTGTGTAATATTATTTTATTTGGAGAATGTGTGGTTGAAATGAAGAATGAGAAAGAGAAAGAGAAATTAATGGGTGCCAAACAGGGGCTAAAGTAAAATTGAGATTCTTTGACCCAAAATGACACGCTGACATTTTAAATGGCTAGCTGTCATTTCAACTAGTTTTGTATTCATTTCACTTTATATTCACTTATATTTATATAAAAATTAACAAATTCAAGTTTTTATCATATATGAACGGTAAGTTAGATACAAAGTTCATCCGATAGTGATTAATACTATTGTTCTGTAAATAACTTACACTCTACTTCACTACGAATAAAGGTAAGTAATACAAATTTCACCATATTCCAATTGTGAGATAAGATACTCAAAAAATTAGTTAATTCAACATGTACAAGTCTTCTAAAATGTTTCAAACTATGATCGACTAGTTTTTGAATAAAATCTCACACTGCGATATAAAATGGCATCCGATCGTTTTAAATGTATGGTTGACGTTTTTACTCATTTAGTGTTCAGTTCTGTTCATTCACGTTTGTTATGGATACGTGAATGCTAATTGTTGAATTTAATCTTGAAATTATGATTTTTGGTAAATTTTGATAGCTATTTTGATCAGGTTTTTGATAACTATAACAGTATCACTGTTTGTTAAAACCAAAATGGTATATTGTCGTTTTAAACACATATATGACGTTTTTACTCATTTAGTGTTCGTTCCGATTTATTCACGTCTATAACCACATGAATGCTTAGGGATGAAAGTTTTATCTATATTTTGACATTGCAGTCGACACATTTTTTCAAACTATAACGAGTCACTCCATAATCTGGTAGGAAATTACACTATACTTGGCAATAAAGAAAAACATAAGTAGGAAGTGTGGTATCAAAAACATAGCACGTGTAGTCGTTCAATGTGTACGAGTCATGTATGATGTTTCAAAGCATATTTTACTAATTTCGGAGTGAATCGATACCCCATGACCCAAAACAGAATCTAGTCATTTTAAACGTATGGCGACGTTTCTACTCATTTAGTATTCATTTCGGTTCATTCATGCTCGTAACCACATGAAAGCTTAGGGATGAGAGTTTTAACTTTAATTCGATGTTGCGATGGGCACATTTATTTAAACTATAGTGAATCACTCTATGGTAGTAAACTACATTACACTTGACAATAAATAAAAACTAAGTAGCAAGTATAGTATCTAAAACATAGCACGCGTAGTCGTTCAATGTATACGAGTTATGTATGATGTTTCAAAGCATATTTTACTAATTTTGGAGTGAATCGATACCCTATGACCCAAAACAGAATCTAGTCATTTTAAACGTATGACTGACGTTTCTACTCATTTAGTATTCGTTTCATTTCATTCATGCCCGTAACCACATGAAAGTTTAGGGATGAGAGTTTTAACTCTATTTCGACGTTGCGATCGACACATTTTTTCAAACTATAGTGATTCACTCTGTGGTAGTAAACTACATTATACTTGACAATAAAGAAAAACTAAGTAGCAAGTATGATATCTAAAACATAGTACGTGTAGTCGTTCAATGTATACGAGTCACGTATGATATTTCAAACACTGTTTTACTAGTTTTAGAGTGAAATAGATACCTTGTGATCACAAACGGCATCTTATCATTTTAAACAGAGGGTTGTCGTTTAGGATTTAGGGTTTAGATTTTAGAGTATATGGCAGAAGAGAAAAACATGTAATTGTTCAACATACCTTTTTAAACGACTAAGTACTGTCTTAATAAATTTTGTATTCGTTTCATTTTATGTTCCCTCGTATCCACATGAAAATTAATGAAAAATATGTCTTAATCATATTTGAAGTGGAATTTAGAGTTCCTAACTGTAAGACGTGCTATCGTTATAAACGATGTGATGGTGTTTTAACTAATTTTATATTTGTTTCACTTTATATTCTCTCGTAGCCACATGAAAATGAAAGTAGAAAAAATCTCATTATATTTACAGTAAAAGCGATAAACAACATTAAATTTCGAAGATCGATAAAAAAATAAAAAATAAATAAAAGTTCACTCGATAGTGATTAACATTGTTCCATAAGTAAACTATACTATTCTTCACTATAAAAGAATGTAAGTATCATAAATTTCATTATATTTCAATTATAGATAAGATTCTAAAAAAATCACTTTGTTTAAACTTAAATAAGTCTTTTAAGATGTTCAAAACCTTGTGATCAAATAGTTTTAAAGTGAAATCAAAACACTGTGACCCAAAATGACATGTTGACATTTTAAATGGTTAGCTGTCATTTCAACTAGTTTTGAGTTCATTTAACTTTATATTCACTTATACTCGTATAAAAGTTAAACGAATTCAAATTTTTGCCATATTTGAACAACAAGTTAGATATAAAGTTCATCCAATAATGACCAACACTATGTAATTGCACTACACTTGACAATAAAGAAAACGTAAGTAGCAAGTATGGTATCCAAAACATAGCGCGTGTAGTCGTTCAATGTGTATGAGTCATAAATGATGTTTCAAACACAATTTTATTAGTTTCGGAGTGATATCAATACCCCGTGACCCAAAACGGCATCTGGTCGTTTTAAATGTATAGATGACGTTTTTACTTATTTAGTATTTGTTTCGGTTCATTCAAGCCCGTAACCACGTGAAAGTTTATGGATGAAAATTTTAACTACATTTCAATGTTACGGTTGACACATTTGTTCAGATTATAGTAACCCACTTCATAATCTGGAGTAAACTACAATATGCTTGACAATAAAGAAAAACGTAAGCAGCAAGTATGGTATCCAATACACAGCACGTGTAGTCGTTCAATGTGTACGAGTCATGTGTGATGTTTCAAACACAGTCTTACTAGTTCGGAGTAAAATCAATACACCGTGACCCCAAATGACATCTAATCATTTTAAAATGATGGTTATCATTTAGGGTTTAGGTTTTAGGGTATATGGTTTAGATTTTAGGGTATATGACAAAAGAGAAAAAACATGTAATAATTCAACATGCTTTTTTAAACGACTAAGTACCGTTTTAACAAATTTTGTAATCGTTTCACTTTATATTCCCTCCTATCCACATAAGATAATCAATAAATTAGTTAATTCAACATGTACAAGTCTATTAAGATATTTCAAACTATGATCCACTAGTTTTTGGGTGAAATCGAGACCTCGTGATCCAAAACGACATCTGATCGTTTTAAACATATGGTTGTCGTTTCTACTCATTTAATGTCCGTTTCGATTCAACAACATTGTTCCATGAGTAAACTATACTATTCTTCACTATGAATGAAGGTAAATATCATAAATTCCATTATGTTTCAACTATAGATAAAATATTCAAAAAGATAGTTTATTTAATTTATATAAGTCTTTTAAGATGTTCAAAAATATGATCGAATAGTTTTAAAGTGAAATTGAGACTTCGTGACCCAAAATGACGTGCTGACATTGTAAATAGCTAGTTGTTATTTCAACTAATTTTGTGTTCATTTCACTTTAGTCGTTCAATGTGTGGTATCGAAAACATAGCACGTGTAGTCATTCAATGTGTACGAATCATTTATGATGTTTCAAAGCATCTTTTACTAATTTCGGAGTGAATCGATACTCCATGACCCAAAACGGAATCTAGTCGTTTTAAATATATGGCTGACGTTTCTACTCATTTAGTATTCGTTTCGGTTCATTCATGCCTGTAACTACATGAAAGTTTAGGGATGAGAGTTTTAACTCTATTTCAACGTTGCGATCGATACATTCAATAACGGAGTTAGGGGCAGGGGGCGACCCCCCTAACATTGTCCGTTGGTCCACTATTCCTAGTTAATTTGTAATGTATTTTTTAGTTCGTTCTCCCAAAAATTTTGACTAGCCCCCGCAAAATTTTAAATTTTTTTCCACTAATAAATATTGACCCAATAACTTACCCTTTAAAATTCAACCATACAAAAATTTTAGACCTAAACAAAAGATTTAATAGTTACTTGAATAAATAAATGGCACAAATCCAATTTAAAAGTTAAGTTCTCAATCCCCATGCCCAACTAATTAAAACCCAATTCCCAAGCCGACCTAATTAAAAACCCTTACGAAAGACTAATTTTATATGTCCAACTCATTTCTACCATCTGTTATATAGATGTGCAGTTTACTTTTTGTTTTTTTGATATCCATCTAACGTTCATGTTTTCAATTTGTACAGTGTTAGACACATAAATAAACATATTATTTTTGTATCGATAAACTGATTGTCTTTTTGGTCAGTCAATCTAACTTGCTTATTTTGGTACTCAAAATCGTCGTTTTCAATCTTTTTAGTTACAAAAAAAATTTCGGGGGCAGACTCCCGGGAGGGGGGCCCGCCCCCCTCCATCCCCCCATATATTTGCCCTCCCTAATATTGAAATTTTAGCTATGTCCATGGATACATTTATTCAAACTATAGTAAGTCACTCTATGGTAGTAAACTATATTACACTTGACAATAAAAAAAATTAAGTAGCAAGTACGGTATCCAAAAACATAGCATGTGTAGTCGTTCAATGTATACGAGTCATGTATGATGTTTCAAACACTGTTTTACTAGTTTCAGAGTGAAATATATACCCAATTTTAACAAATTTTATATTCATTTCACTTTATGTTCCCTCGCGTCCACATAAGATACTCAATAAATTAGTTAATTCAACACGTACAAGTCTACTAATATGTTTCAAACTATGATAAAACTAATTTTTGAGTGAAATCAAATCATGTGACCCAAAACGGCATCTGATCGTTTTAAACGTATGTTTGACGTTTCTACTCATTTAGTTTTGTTGAATAAGAATATATGAGGTAGTTTATAAATTATAATTTAAATTATTTATTTTAAACATATTTTTTTTTTATTCCCAAACTATATTACTGTCTATTTGACACGATTACCACAATATATTTCCCCCTAAATGTCATTTTGACATTTTCTCCTGTTCTCTCTCTGTCATCAACCATGTCAGCCGAATCAGCCTCTGCCATTCAAAGAAGTCCGGTAACATTGATTCGTTATTGCTTGAAGTTCTTATACATGTTCTTTTTCCACTTTTTTGCGGTTTTGACTTTTAATCTTGTAAATTTGACGATTTTTCTGTGTGTGTGTGTGTGTGTGTGTGTGTAGGTTGATCTACTGGACTTTGTGAACTGGTCGGGTGTGGAATGTTTAAATCAAAGCAGCAGTAATTCTCTTTCGAATGCTCTCAAACAGGTGATTTTTAATAATTGAAAATATTGAATTCTCTTCTCACGATTAGGGTCTTTTCTCATTGTTTAATTGATTTATAAATAGAATGTTTGTCCTATTTTTCTCTACCATTTCTGAAATTAAGGGTTTCGAGCTTCAGCTTATTGACAAAATTGGGGCTTCGAATGGAATAGAATTCCCCAAAATTATGGGTTCTTGCAGTGCATCGATTGCTCCTGCTTTTTGTTTGAGCATCTATCTAACTGTGAATTTTAAAAGAACATTTTGGCTTGACGTCTAAAATGCATAAATAAAAGAAATAGGTATCCTAGTAAAAAGGTTGTTCTTAATTATTAGGTGTCAGGTGAATACGTTTTGCAACTATTCTGGAAGGAGCCTTCTAATCGCTGCATACTCGTTTTTCTAGATTTTGTGAAGTATTGTTTGCTAAATTGTGAGCATTACTTGATTGGAAGAATCTTAATGTTAATAGGACTATCATTCTTGTTTTGGTGCTGAGAACTTAGGCTATCAGCATCCATTTTCCATCGAATTTCTAATATATAACATAGTTGTTTCTGTTGCAAATTAGAAAATAATAATATTAGAATTATGAATTGATCAAGATCCCTACCATATTTTGTGAGTTCATGTAGACTCAACCAAAAACTAAGCAGTTCCATGGCTTTTCCCTTTTTCTTATATTTGTTTCTTATCTCAAACTTTATAGGGACAAAACTGTGTAAGTCCCATTGAAGGAAATTGAGTCTTAAGGTGCTATATTGCAGTGTTTAAGTAGAGGTCACTCCACCAAGAAATAGTAATGGTGTTTGGAGCAGTATTGGGAGCACTGTCTGTTTGGTTGGGAAAGAGAAAAGAGGGTTGATAAGCCAATCAGGAGAGAATATCAGTTCTATAGTAATCCAAGGAAACTATAAGCTCAAAACTGATGTGATACGCAGAGACAATAGCAGAGTGGTGAATCAGTTGCTTGTTTGTTCTTCCAAGAAAAGAACACCAAAATTAAGGAAAAAAGATCTTTGATGACCAAAGCAGGTATTGAATATGCAGACAAACAAGTCATGACCTTGATGACTGTTCATAATTTAATCAATTTAGAATTAACGGGTTACACGTTTATATCATTTGGCATTTGGACTCAGTTAACAGTTTAGAGTTCAGTGATTAGGTCCTTATAAATTCTTTTAAATTTTAGTGTCAAAATGGTAAGAACTGATAATGCCTTGATGTAGATTGGTGCCCCAAAAACTGGAACTAGATTTTTCCCAAATTTGGACTAATTAAAATTTTTTTAATGCGACATTTGCCGTTGCCAAACCAGGGTTGTTGAATTGGTCACAATTATACTACATCACAACTCACAATCTGTTTTACTTTTTCCTGAAAACCGTCTTTTGGGGGAATAATTGGTATGGTTAAATGTGGATACAACAGACATTAACAAACATCACAAGCTGTTTGGCATGATCTCCACGTGACTCTTAACTTGGTGGGCATTTTCTGTATTTTTCTATATCTAATTGAAGATGGGGACTGAAAGGAACTTGATGTTTTGAAAAGGATTTGTAGGAAGAGTTTATGAGCTAGATTGGATTGTAGTCGTCCAAGGATCACTAAAATGTACATGAGATTCAAGATCAGTTTACTTTGTAAAGCAGAAAATAGAGATTGCAGGGGAAACTTAAGTCTCAGGATGGATGTATTGAATGAGAGGCTCTGTGTCACTCCAATAGGGGGATTTCCTAGTTGGATTTCTATTTTCTATTCATTAATTAAGCATAAGCCTTTTTTTTTTTTATCATGATTTTACTTTTTGCCTTAGATCATGTTATCGTTATGTTCCGAAAGAAACGTTACTCTTTCTATCATCATTTTTTTTTTTTTTTTTTCCATTTCTTTTACCATTTCCTTTCAGGTAGTAGTTGGGTTTGGATCCAGTTGCATCGTTATTATCTTCTAATTCATTCCTTTTGTTATTGAATCAGGGTTACAGAGAAGATGAGAGTTTGAATTTGGAAAGCGATGCAGATGAGCAGCTATTGATTTATATTCCATTTACTCAAGTTATTAAACTGCACTCTATTGTCATTAAAGGGCCTGAGGAGGATGGTAACTGCTTTATTTCTAAATTTCTACTTTTTTACTGCTAATTATAATTATATACCCGAACGTGTATTACGAAAGCCACATTTCAATCACCTGCTGGACTTCTCTAACAATATTATTACGTGAATTTCTGTTTGAAATTTATTTGGCAATACTATTTTGTCAACTAAGCCTACTGTTCTATCATATAAAACAGTTAACTAATAATATTTAGGGAAGTTTTCACCTACATTTACCATTCAACGTTCAAAAGATTCTTGGCCTTTAGGTCCTCAACTTTCAACTTCTGTAGCATCTGAGTCCCTATTTATGGATTGTCGTCCAAGAAATTTGTTGATTGATCACGTGAGACAAGTAATGACAACCATCTTATGGTTTTCTACATTTGTCTTCTATGTACTGACTTTTTATTTCTGTTCATATCATCCCGACATACTCTCATTTTCTCACTGAGTACCCTGCTTACTCATCCCATGATAGGATGAATGTTATGCGTTCTCTTTGATTTGATTGCATCTTTGGCCAATCCCCTTTGCAAATGGTCCGTGTTTATTCTTACTATTATCTGACACACTTTGTTTCTGGATCTTTAATCAGCAATCGATTTTAAGTTTTGATTCAAATCCAAGTGTTGGTTATTTTCCAGGTCCTAAAACTGTGAAACTTTTTGCTAACAAGGAGCATATGGGATTCAGGTAATGTTTGAAGTTTAATTATTTATTTTTAGGTTATTTTTTGGTTGGACTTGCCTTTGTTAACTGCTTGCTTTCTTATGATATTAAAAGAGAATTGTTAATATATGCAGCAATGTCAATGACTACCCTCCAAGTGACACTGCTGTTTTGTCAGAGGATAATCTCAAGGTAACTTTCAGTGCTTTAGTGCGGTAGTTGTTATGGCCAAAATTGTCACCATATCACGCTAAATGTACTGCATCCCTGCAGGGAAAACCAGTTATCTTGAAGTATGTTAAGTTTCAAAATGTTCACAGGTATGTTCATTGTCTCTTGCCATTTTCATCCTAACCTGATAGTTTCAGGCTTCAGAATGGAATTTCTGACTAATTGTTCTTAATCAGTTTAACAATTTTCATTGAGGATAATCAATCTGGTTCGGACATTACAAAAGTTCAGAAGATTGTTCTCTGTGGAACAACGTAAGTGTCTCATTTCCTTTTTCTTTTCTTTCCCTTTTGTTTTATTTCTATTCCGTTGGATGATTGAATTCTGGGTAATGTTTTACATGGAACATCTTATGAATAGATTTGGCATGTTGATGAACTACTAAAATTTCATCAAGGATCTATTTTGCTATCCTTTTTTCTTTCAGGACTTGAGCATATTAAGCTGAAAGTCATTTTTTTTTGTTGGATTCGTTTGTTCTTTTATCACCATGTTCTAACTGAAAAGATTCTTCAAATGATCAGAGATGAAGCTCTATAGCGTGTATTTTTTGATATTGATAATTGATCTAAATTGGAATAAAGGATGCATTGAGAGATTTGTGAAAAGATTGAAATCATCACGACAGATGATGCTGGATGGGATGGCTTGTGGCTGTTTGGCTTGAATTCAAGGGGGTCATATGATTTGGTTATTAGCAAGTGTAGAACCTAAAAATATTAAGTTAATCACGTGGTTTAGCAGCAGGTCAGTTAGTTGGTTTAATGAGTTAACCTTCAACCTAAAATCACATAGAATGGAGAAGGATCCGAGCCCTTTTCCATTCTATGTGATTTTAGGTAATCTGTTTTTCTAGATTTACTATCAATGCTAGCCTCTTTAAATTTTGTGTGTACGCTTCCCATAGTGCACACAAAATTGAGGATTTTCACTGACATTTTAGTTATGCTGTGCTTCATTGTGTATAAGCTTAATCTCCTTAAATGCGTAACTGTGTTGTGTTATTAGATATATAATGCTTCATAATTTTATTCACGGTGGATGATTTTTGTTACGGTGTGCTTCAACTACAGGGTGGACACTACAGACATGAAAGGTTTGAAAAAGATCGAGGATCATTGAATCTGGAATTAGCAAAAGGGGTGACATTTTTATTTCATATCGAAGCATCATTAGCATCTTTGTCTCTCATTAAAACAAGTGCAATGAGATCTTTTCTTGTTAAAGACAAATCTAGTGATATACTTAATTCTTGCTTAACACATGGTGAGTTTTGGCATTTGTACCCTTTCCAGATATACATGCTATGTTGATTTTCAGTTTATGTTTATTGGAATAACAAGCCGGTAATAACTGTTTTTCATTTTAGCTTGTTTGTGGCACCTTTGGTATAACATATCATATAGATTAGAAGGTACTAGATAATATTAAGCCCTTGTTTGACACTCATTAATTTCTCATTCTCATTCTTCATTTCAACCACACATTCTCCAAATAAAATAATATTACACACAAATCAAAAAAATTTCATCACTTTTCCATCACACATTCTCACATTAATCACTATTCCAAAATTTCTATTCTCCTCAAAATGGGTTTCAAACAGTGGCTAAGAAAGAACAAAACTGAAAATTATTTTTGTATTTCAGTCCTGACTATGCTGTGTACACATGCCCAGTGCCTCGAGCCATTCTACCATACCTTTAAGTTGGTGATCGTAATGGAATTTGATGTGCCGGGTTTGTTGGTCGGTTTGAAGGGCTATTTTATACGATAAACTGCCTATATTCTAGTGAAAATTACTACAATATGGTTGTTGTGTTAATAGTTAGTTGCCTCGGAAAATTAGTGCAATTGAATAGAAAAGTATGCTGTAGGAGATTATGGACTAAATTGTAATTTCATTCTTGACTTATTTCTTTTGACAGTGTTGTCTTCCAACTTTTATGGTGGCATCTTTCCTTGACGATGAATTTTGTAATGCCTCGAATTCTAAATAAAAGTCCATGTTTGGTATGGATTAAAATCTAGATTTAAATTAAAATTAAAATCGACAATTAAGAAAAATGATATTTGTACATCGAGGGGCTCATGGGAGTATAAAACATTATGTACATGTAGCATCTCCCGACATTTAATTTTAACCAAACATGGTATATGAATCACAATATTTCATTAACTTTTATCAAAGTCTACTAAAAATTTAATTTTAATCTCCACAAAATTGGGACTTTCTAATTGTTTATAACATACTGGAAAAAACAATGTAATATGTTAAATTTAATGCTTAAAGCTAAACTTTAGATTAATTAAAACTTAAAATAGCATTCAAATTTCAAAGCATGCTTCTGGAAATAAATTAAATTTCATTAATTATAGGCTCATAATTAGTTTGATAAGAAATAAAAAGAAATAAAGACAATTTAATTGTCACATTATGAAGAAAAAAGTCCCTTCGCATATTGCTTCACTACTTCGCCATCCCTCCAAACTGAGCCAAACTAATCTGAAATTGGTAATAAAATAGTAATGAATATAGAATTATGCTGGACAAGTGCACCAAGATGTGATATTATGTTATCAACATAAAACTCAATAACTCATATTATCATTTCATGAAGAGCAGTTAGTGATCAACTAATAATTTTAGTCTACATACTTCTGTATAATTCTTAGAGAAAATGTCAGACGAGTCTCTTTTTTCATTTTATAGAGGACTCGAAGGTTAATTAGCATTTTATGAAAAGATGTATGTAAAAAAGATAATACAGTAAAAAGACAGTCAACTTAAAAATTTTGATTTTCCCCACCTTATTGTTAAAAAGCTAAGGGGGTGTTTGATATTGTGTGTTTGAAATGTTATTTTCAATTTTGTAAAATACTTAAAACTTGTTTGATCTATATTTATAAAAATGTATTTCCGAAAACAAAGCTAAACTTATAATTTAAAACTCAAAATATGAAAAATAAGCGTTTAAATAAAAAATTAATTCAAATAAAATTTTATTTTAAAAATTAAAAACTTTGGAAAATAAATATATAAAATTCTAAAAGAATATAATTCGAAGATTTTAAAATATATAAAAATTGTGAATTCTAACAATAAAAAATAAATAATCTAAAAAAATAAAAATAGTTCAAGCTCTTAATGATTATTTAGCTCATGTTTGGTACACATTAAAATTTTCATTTTCATTCTTTTACTCATTTTCAACCACATATTTTTCAATAAAATAATATTTTCCATCACATCAATAAATATATATTTTTTCAACCACACATTTTCCGTCAATCTACTATTTCAAAATACATTCTTTCAAAATAATGTTGCTCAAACACACACTTAATAAAAAATCTGAAAATGGATATTTAAATGAACACATAAAAATTCTCAATCCATGTCACTAATTTCTATTTTTTATTTCTTATCTTTCGTCAACTTAATATATTATTTATTTTTATTTTAGTTTTATACCAAAAAAAAAATATTTGTAAGATTCACCAAATTTAAATTGTATATATTATTTGATATCATATATTAACACAAATTGATCTATTTTATTGAATAATCAAATTTTATAAATAAAATATCATAAAATAATTTTTTTAAAACTCCAAACCAAAAATGGGTTTTGAGAAATAATTTTTTTGAATGGCAAACGCGTTTTTAGTAATTTTAAAATGGATACTCAAAACAAAAATCTAAATATGAATTCCAAAATTAAAAACTAAATACAAATCAAAAGGGCCCTAGCTTTTTGTTCAGAAGATCACTGCCTCTTATTTTTTATTTAAATAAATGGCAAACTATTAGACATATTGCCCTATTAGTTGGTAATTAGAAAGTTAGTTAGCTCGGTAATTAGAAAGTTAGTTAGCTCAATTAGTTCAATTAGTTTTGCCAACTGTCTTTTCCCGCCTTTTTTATTTCCTTGCCTATTTAATCTGTTGCTGCTGTATTTGTTTCAAGCAAGTAATGAAAATATTTTCCCTCCAAGATTTTCTTCCTCTCGAATTCAATATGGTATCAGAGCGCTTTGCATCTCAACTCTGATTTTGTTTGAAGCATCGAAAGTCAGCCTTCGTTTCTGAGGATATGGATCCAGTGAATAACCAAGTGAATATTGATGTCCAAGCATCTGCGAGCAAATCTGTCGTCGATGAACCATCCAGTCCATATTTTCTTCACTATTCTGATAATCCGGGATTGGTACTGGTATCGCAACTACTCACCGGAGAGAATTATCCATCATGGAGCCGTGCAATGACAATCGCACTTTCGGTGAAGAATAAGATCACATTTATTGATGGATCTATGGAAAAACCGAATGAATCGAGTCCAGAATTAGTTAATTCATGGATCAGAAATAACAACATTGTTATGTCATGGATATTGAACTCGGTCTCGAAGGAAATCTCAGCGAGTATCATTTATGCTTCTACAGCTCACGAGATCTGGAATGATCTCAAAGAGAGGTTTCAACAAAGCAATGGACCTTGAATTTTTCAATTAAGAAAGGAACTGATGAATTTAGCTCAGGATCAAACTTCAGTTAGTGTATATTTCACTAAATTGAAGACCGTATGGGAAGAATTGATTAACTTCAGGCCTAACTGTAATTGTGGAAAATGCTCTTGTGGTGGAGTTAAGGAGATGAACAAATACCTTCAGATGGAGTATATCATGTCTTTTCTCATGGGGATGAATGATTCCTTCTCTCAAGCCAGGGGACAGATCCTTCTTATGGATCCTATGCCACCAGTGAACAAGGTGTTTGCACTTATGGTTCAAGAGGAGAATCAAAGAAAATTAAATGCACAAAGTTTAGGATCTGATAACATGTCTACTGGAACTGCTGCAGCCTTTTCTATTAGGTCTGATGCTGCTAAACCAGTAATGAATCATGACTCTCGTTATGAGGGATCACGATTTAGGAATGTGACCAACTTCAAAAGGAAGGACAAGCCGTACTGCACCCACTGTAAATTCCATGGACATTCTGTTGATAAGTGTTACAAAGTGCATGGATACCCTCCTGGATACAAGTCAAGAGCTAAGGAAAATAATCAAGGCTATTCTTCAAATAGCCATGTCAACCAAATGTCTATTAATCAAAGTCTGGATCATCAACCGGTAGCAAAATATTTTATACAAAACCTCAACACAACTCAATACCAGCAATTAGTGAACATGTTATCCGATTTGGCACAGACCTCAAGCACTGGTCCAACTGAACTCGAGAGACAGCAGAATATTACAGGCAATGCAGGTATTTGTCACTCAATATCTGTTGATCCTATTTTTGCCACTAAGGAAATTTGTATAGTAGACTCAGGGGCTACTAAACATGTGTGTTGTGATGCTGAAGCATTTGTTACCATGAGGTCAGTCGAAAATGCTAGCATCACTCTGCCTAATCATACCAAGATAATTGTCAATCTATGTGGTGAAATCAAGCTAAGTTCTAACATTACGTTACATGATGTTTTATATGTGCCGGAATTCAAGTTTAATCTGCTATCAGTTAGTGCATTGGCTATTGATTCCCAACTCACATTGAAATTCTCTCAGGATCACTTTCAAATTCTGGAGAATACCACCATGAGGATGATTGGCAGGGGTAATAAAGCTCAAGGATTGTATGTGCTTGATACCAGAGTGCTTGATTCTATTTCTAATAATTTTGTTGGCAATATATCTGCACAAGTATGGCATAACAGACTTGGACATTTGTCTTTTAAGAGATTAGATGTTTTGAGAAATCAGTTTTCCTGTATTGCTTCGAATTTGAATAGACAAATTCCTTGTTATATTTGTCACATGGCTAAACAACAAAGATTATCCTTTGATTCACAAAACAAATTATCTGATAAGCCTTTTGATTTATTGCATTGTGATATATAGGGGCCATATCATGTGGCTGCACATACGGGGCAGAAATATTTTTTAACATTGGTAGATGACTGTTCAAGGTTTACTTGGATATATATGTTGCAACATAAATCTGATGCAGATGCTGCTATAGTTCGATTTTTTAACATGGTCACTACACAATTTGAGGCCAAAATTAAATGTTTTAGATCAGACAATGCACATGAGTTGTCTTGTAAGCATTTTTTTTCTGAGAAGGGAGTTGTACATCAGTTCAGTTGTGTTGAGAGACCACAGCAAAACTCAGTTGTAGAAAGGAAACATCAACACCTCTTGAATGTTGCTCGTGCTTTGTTCTTTCAATCAAGAATCCCTATTCAATATTGGTCAGAATGCATCTTGACAGCTGCCTATCTCATCAATAGAACTCCTTCACCCATTTTGAAACACAAAACTCCGTATGAAATTCTTCATGGTCAGCCTGCTGATTACTCAAACCTTCGTGTCTTTGGATGTTTGAGTTTTGCTTAAATTCTTACGGCACATAGAAATAAGTTCCAACCTCGTACAAGATTATGAATATTTTTGGGTTATCCATCAGGAATCAAAGGGTTCAAATTACTTGATGTAACTTCAAGGCAGATTTTTGTCTCTAGAGATGTTGTGTTTCACGAAGAGACTTTTCCTTTTCATACCATAACTCAGTCCGATCAAATGCTTGATCCTTTTCCTGATTTAGTGTTGCCATCTTCCACTCTGCCCATACCCAGTGATCTTCCAAATAGAACTGTTCATGATCATCAAGAAACAAATACACAAGAAACCGCCATTTCTTCTCCTTCTACTGAGTTGCATCATTCTGATGAAACATGTAGCCCTGAAGTACTTAATCAATTAATTCCCCAAAGAACCTCTGATGTTGCTATTCGTAAATCTACCAGACCTTTCAGGCCTCCCAAATATCTCCATGACTATCACTGTAATCTGATGGCTCATGATAATCACCCATATTCTCATTCTTCTTATCACATTGCAAATTTCATCTCATATCATAACCTTTCAGACTCTCACAGACATTATGTCTTATCCATTTCCTCAATTTTTGAACCCCATTTTTTTCATCAGGCTGTTAAATTTCCTCATTGGTGTGAAGCTATGAAACTTGAGTTAAAAGCTATGGAAGATAACCATACCTGGTCAATTGTGAAGCTGCCACCTGGAAAACATACTGTGGGGTGCAGGTGGATCTATAAGAACAAGTTCAGGTCTGATGGTTCACTTGAAAGGCATAAAGCACGCCTGGTTGCAAAGGGGTATACCCAACAAGAAGGGCTTGACTATTTTGACACTTTTTCACCTGTAGCAAGGACAGTCACTGTCAAATTGATGCTCACTCTTGCATCTCACTATGGATGGCATTTGGTACAATTGGATGTGAATAATGCTTTTTTGAATGGGGATTTATTCGAAGAAGTGTATATGGATCTTCCACTTGGATATGATTTGCTTAGGCCTTCAAATCAAAGGGAAAAATTGGTATGCCGGCTGCACAAATCCATATATGGCCTGAAGCAGGCCTCAAGACAATGGAATTCTAAGTTTACCCATTCTCTTGTGAAGTATGGTTTTACACAATCAAAAGGAGACTATTCTCTTTTCACAAAAGGCTCAGGGTCGAACTTTGTGGCTCTATTAGTGTATGTAGACGATATAGTGATTACTGGTCCGAATATTGAAGTGATAAATTCCCTAAAAGCCTTCTTACAAACCCAGTTCAAACTTAAAGACCTGGGGACATTGAAATATTTTTTAGGGATCGAAGTGGCCAGATCATCCTCTGGAATTACTATATCACAGAGACAATACACATTGCAGTTGCTTGAAGATACCAATTACCTGGATTGCAAACCAGTAAATAGCCCCATGGATTCTAAACTTTCTCTTAGTCAACATGAAGGAGACTTACTACCTAATGCCTCTCATTATAGAAGATTAATTGGAAAGCTTCTGTATCTAACCTTGTCACGTCCTGATATAACGTTTGCTGTTCATAAATTGAGTCAGTTTGTTTCTCAACCAAGATTGACACATTTAAAAGCCGTTCATCACTTGCTGAGATACCTAAAGGGTCACCCTGGACAAGGTCTTCTGTTTTCATCACAAACCGACTCAGACACAGACATCAATATTCGAGCTTTCTCAGATGCTGATTGGGGATCGTGTGTTGATACTCGAAAATCCACTACTGGTTTTTGTATTTTTGTTGGCAACTCATTGGTTTCATGGAAATCCAAGAAGCAGCCCACTATATCTCGTTCTTCGGCAGAGACAGAATACAGAGCCATTGCTTCAACTGTTAGTGAAATCATATGGATTAGACAGTTGCTAAAAGATTTCCAAGCTTATATTTCGAATCCTACTGCACTCTATTGTGATAACCAGGCTGCTATTCAGATTGCCACCAACCCTGTTTTTCATGAAAGAACGAAGCATATAGAGGTAGATTGCCATTTCATACGAGACAAATCAATGATGGCATCATCAAATTATTACCAATTCGTTCAAGGCATCAACTGGCAGATCTCTTCACCAAGCCATTACCTCCTTCAAATCTGGTTCACTTGTTATCCAAGATGTGTGTGAAAGATATTTACGTACATCTTGAGGGGGAGTATTAGACATATTGCCCTATTAGCTCGGTAATTAGAAAGTTAGTTAGCTCGGTAATTAGAAAGTTAGTTAGCTCAATTAGTTCAATTAGTTTTGCCAATTGTCTTTTCCCGCCTTTTTTATTTCCTTGCCTATTTAATCTGTTGCTGCTGCATTTGTTTCAAGCAAGTAATGAAAATATTTTCCCTCCAAGATTTTCTTCCTCTCGAATTCAATACAAACACATAGAGATTATAGAACAAGTTTTCATTTATTTTTATTTGATATACAGACTAGACCAGAATGCAGTTACATGAAAAGAATAGTGAGCATAACTATTTTAATATACATCGCACAAAATTTATTTATTTGTTGTTTTGTGTCATCTGTGTATTGCAAATTTGAAACATGGTCACGATTTCGTGTATTTATTTGAAAAATGATGAAGGCTGAAATCTCAAGTGTAATGAAATCACCAGACAGTTAAGGGTCTGAATAGTGGAGGAAGGAGATGAACAGTTGGACCTGGAGAGATAGGGAGGCTCCAATGGCAGTGGGGAAGGGAAAGCTGGACTAGGAGGAAAAAGACAATCCTATGTTAAAGAGTGATAATTTGGGCTACACAATGGTGTCCATACACTCACATAGGGTGGGGTCCACTCGAATAAAATATTCAAGTGGACCTCATCCATGTGAGTGTATGGACACGGGAAACCATGACTTGTTTTTCACTAAAGGATTAAACAAGAAATTAAAGCCGTTAGAAGCTTAGTAGTCGACAATTGAAGACACGACAAAATAATTAGATAAAATAAGTTGGTGTATTTTCAACCTGGGCTATTTAGTAATCACTAGTGAGACGCACGTACAAGACACGATCGTTAGTAGTATACGTGTGGCTACGTAAATAGAAGTTTGACTGATTTTTTTTTATTTTATTTTTGGAGACATCAGCTAATAAAGATTTTATTTAACAAAAAATTTTTTTTATAAAAGTATATCATAGTTGGAATTTTTAAATACACACAAATAAAAAGATAGCCAACAAAAGGGAAAAATATATCATTATAAACAAATCATATAAATCAAACACAATAAAAAAAAAAAAAAAAAAAAAAAAATATAAAAAGAATAATATTAGTAACGACGAATTAAAGTACACATGGGCAACACTGGGGTTGCGACTGATGGGACAGCGCTCTCACGGGGTTCGGGGCAACGTCCTAAGCGATGATCTACCTGATCGATCAGGGTCGGCTGGGAATGGAGGGGACATATGTCCTGTGGGGTTCGGGAGCATTGACCCAGGCGGTGATCGACCTGATCGGTGGGTCAAGTCGCGGGGGTCGAGGGTGCAGCGCCTCTTGTGGCAAAAAAAAAAAAAAAAATTCAGTATTTGGCAAAAAAAAAAAAAACGTAATTTAAAAAAATGTCTGGAAACCGCGACAAGATGGTAGAAATGTGTTTTACCCCTTTTATTGTAGTGATGAATCATAGACAATAAGATTTTAACATCATCTTATTACAATATAGTTTATCAATTAACACATTGAAGATTAGTATATATATATACCGTTTAAAAAAAGAGAGAAAGAAAAAAGTGTATACACCCTTCTTATATTTACCCATCTTACTTCATTTTTCTCTCCTTTCATTATCTAATAAAAGAACATGTATTATGTATCTTAATGTTTAAAAAAAAAAATTTGTCACCGCAAAAAATTGTCTCCGCGTGACAACGGGAAATCGAACCAGTATAAACTATACACACTATTACACAGATTCCCATAGTTTCAATTTTACTAGTATCATTTTCAAATAAACTTTCTTCATTATTTTTTTTTTTTTTTCGAATTTTATTTTATTCCGATAAACATACTCTCTTTCCTTAAAATTTGTTTCAACTATATCTTCTATTGCAGCCAAATTCATATTTTCATTCTCAGAAATCATTTTCATTCTTCGACCAAACTACCAGACCTACCTTGACTTTTATCATGTTATTGAAAGGGTTAGCCGATAAACATGCATTCCCATTTCTTCTATTCCATCTAACCAAAGATTCAATTACTTCATTTGACAAACCAGCTAAGATATTCTCGTCTCTTTGACCATTGCCCTCTACATCCATTAATTCCTTGCCAGATCTTTCATTTTATTAGGATTTTGATCAATTGCCTTCATTCCCACAAAACCCAAGGTTGAGAGAGATTAATCGATTTTCTGCTCCAATTCTTTTCTCTTCTACTTGATGTTTGGAGAATTTAATAAGATCAAGAAGCTAAAAAAACCCAAAGCTTTATCAATTAGATATAAGCATAGGCTTCAAACAAGATTGTCAAAAAAAAATAAAATAAATAAATAAATAATAAATACAATACAATCATAGCAACAATTTATAACCCAAAATCTGAAACTCTCCGTGTTATGAGAAAATTCACAATTTATAATTAACAACTCGAGCCAAAGATTGCTAGTACACAAAGATCTACAATATCACCGTTCACACTCCAAGCCCGGTAGAATACAGGAATATAGCCAGTACTCTAGATAAAAATTCAAAACGAAAAAATCAATCTCCAGAAAACCTAATAAAAGTGAATGGACATGTTCGAACAGAATTATGTGAATTTTAGGACGAGTACCATCGTCGGAGAAGAGATTAGTGTGGAACAGAACGCATTCGGAGGAGAAGCTCCAACTGAAAAAGCTAGGGTTTGGGGAGGATGATGACGAGATCCTATCAAGTCGGCTTACGGGAAGTATCTAACAATTATTTTGTTTGGTGTACGTTTTATTCTCACGCTTCTTAGTGCCACCATGGAGACGGAGTAGAAAAGAATTGGGGAAATCCTCTAAAACGGCGTCGTTATGGTTGACGATGGGAGGTTGCGAAAACGTGTACCAAGAGAAGTGCCTCTTTTATATTGTTTAGGATAAAAATAAAATGGTAAGAAACAAGAATATGGAAAGATTACCAGTGAAGTAAATGTTAAAGCATCCAAGGAAATGTTAAATATGGTATTTATCCAGCAAATGCACATAATAAGTTTGAAGAATGATGGATACTCTACTGCTCTCCACAAGAGCTCGTTCCCCCACGAATGCGCTTCTGCAGATGTTCCAAGCTAGCAATTCTCTGCATAGAAACTGTTCTTCCCCTCTTGTTCCCCAAGCCTTCTGCATCATTTGGTTGTACATTATTCGCTGAAGTAATATCCACCAAACCATTTTGGAACCTAGGATCATGAGTCGATGTGGCACTTCGATAATAGCACTGCTTTGTGTCATCTTGCACTTGTACTGGTACAGCAGCATCTGCTGATGTGTCTGATGGACTACCGGCAAAAGATGGCATGCCCATTGTCGATATCTCGGACATAGATTGAAATGGTGGGCTTAAACCGGTTACTCTCTTAACAGTCTCTTCTGCCATTTTTACCTGTTTAAGGAAGACAAGACGTATCAGATATTTTCTGTAAACTCAACGACCAATGAAATACCTTTATAGAGGTAAAGGTAACCTGAATCCAACATGAGACTTGATAAGAGAGTTCTGAGTATATTTATACAGCATTTTGGACTCGTTTAATCCCTATAACTGTGGGGACCAACAAGAACACTAAAGGAGGATGTTACAACTAAGATACATGATATGAAACGTTTGTCTCTAGTGCCTAAGTTCATAGCAGTAACTAAGAAAGATTTAGATAAATTACTATGTAGTTTTCAGATTCGCGGTTAACCTTACCTTTGCTCTCAATGTCTCAATGTCAGCTTTCAGAACTCTGTTGTCAACAGCTGCTTCACTTGTAACTGGTCGGTTTTAATAGTCAAGAGTTTCTTTGACAAATAAGAATTTTCAACTCTTAATTGAGAAACCTGGAGCATGAGCAAAATCGTAATACACGATCATATGATTACAAAGGTAAAATGAAGATGTGATTAGTTGAGAAATATACCTCCGTCTCAAGCTCAGTCAATGGGCCTAGTTTCTTCTTCTTCCTTTTAAAAAATTCGCAACACTAAAAAAAATATTATATAAAAGAAAACAATACAAATTTATAAAACTGATTCTGCTATTAAAATAGTGTACATCAAGAATCACACAGAAGTTTAGAACATAAAATAGATTTGAAACCGTTAAAAGGCATGTGATGGATGCACTGCCATTGAGAATACACCACATACAAAAATCAAGAACCTTGTTAATGTTGAAAGTGAGTGACGTCTATTAAAGCATCTCCAATGCTAATCTGGACTACTTTAAAAAAATTGCCGCATAAGCAAATTAGACAGTGTCTTAAAACAATCCTTTCCAATGTTATCTGCTGATGTGACAAAAAACACACACACCCGTTGTCTAGAGCTCCTTCTAGATTTAGAGGCTCTATTAGACACGCCGATTCAGCAAAAAAAAAAAATCTGTTTCCGTTTTTTGAGTATTGATTCTTCTCTCTTCCCTCCATTTCATATATTTTTTGATTTTAGGGAAGAATACAAGTTGCGTCTATCACTCAGCACGACAAATACCATGTGGTGTACATAATCTTAAGTGATTGCCAACTTTCTCGAGCAATTAGCAACTAAAAGTTTAACCTGTTAATACCTCCTTACACGCTTTGCATCTGCAGGGTCCATATTCTGAGTTGTTTCAGTTTCTCCATGACCTTCCTCATCATCTGATTGTTCTCCAGATGAGCCACTTGTTGTTGACTTCACCTGAGCCCCACCAGATTTCTTAGGCATTGCAGGCAGGGAAGATAACCCACTTTCACTGGCAACATTATCTTGTCGCTTTGATAAATCGTGCCCAGCCCTACTAATGCTAGAAAAACCAAACAGAAAAAACATGTCAAGCAGGTCGAATGGTTCTTCGGACTTTCAGGACGACAAATTATACCCGCAAATTATACATTGCATTCTTATTAATAGATTAACTCCGGGATGGTACAATGAGGCTCATGGAGTATGATTTGCAGTATTGTGTTATTTTACATGTCAAAAGTAGAGGTGTTCATCACAGATAAATATGACTTAATTCAGAAAGATGCTGCAATCAAGAGGATCTGGAGAATAATGATTGCCTACGCACAAGTGAAAGACTACAGTTGCATGCACAATTTCCAGATCTGTGGGGAAAATAGGTAAAATATGACATCAGTCAGTCCATTGACAACTAAATCCGACAGATAAGCCATCAATATTGTGTAGGTGAAGCTAAAGTATCATAGAAATAGAAGCAGATATGAGGCTCATCATGCTTTGTCAGGTAAGCTGTATTGTAAGCCAGACACGTGTTCACCAATAAACATAGGAATGTTATGGTTGACTTTTAAAGATTGGACTGAGAGAAATTCAACCAAGAGATTCATGCACATAGATCATGGATGTTTGCAGCAGTAAGCATAAGTAGCATTAATTACATTAATTGTTTGAAGACGAAGGACCAAGCTTAATTAAGACAGAATCATAATGCACAAATCATGAATACTGCTCCATTAGTTAGCTGAGTTGAATACATTCGCACTCTTAGTGACTAAACTTGTGTTGCCGTCAATTGACTAGTTGGTTAGATGGTGAAGATTCATACAGTCAATAACTATTTTCCTATTCAAAGACGATAATAAAATGAAAAACTTGAGATATTGCAACACCACCACGTCTCTAGCTAGTAGATAATGAAAACACTAGAACCAATATAATTAATAAGTAGGGGAATATTCAGAGAAAATAGAAATAAATAATAACAAAGCATTTGCTCATAGTAAGTTTATTTGGAAAGATAAAGCCTCATGTTCATTTATATCCAGCTATATCGCATGAACTGAAGTTGAGGAATAATAAAAGAGAAGTAGTTAAGCAGTCACAGGAAGACTATATAAGCGATAAAGAGGCAGCAGGTAAAGACTGAGTATAATAGAAGAAGAATAAAACAGAGAAAAGAATGAAGATAATATAAAACCTCATCCCCCTTTTACCTCCGTTAAGTCGTCCTTCATCACCAAGAATATGATAAAAATAGGAATTCAACAAGCTGCATTACATAAAGCATCCAAGGTCCTAACTAATGGTCAGTATACTTCATTTAGCTTCCACATATAAGTCAG
Source organism: Fraxinus excelsior (assembly GCA_019097785.1). Lineage (NCBI taxonomy): Eukaryota > Viridiplantae > Streptophyta > Magnoliopsida > Lamiales > Oleaceae > Fraxinus > Fraxinus excelsior. Next base: position 9,575,732 of record CM032624.1, read on the forward strand.
ACAAAGGGGAATACAACCACGGAAACATCATAATGCCTAGTAACTCGCATTTCTTTAAACATCTGCACATTTTGCTTTAGCATCTAAAGCACGGATATAAATTTAATTGAAAGGAGCACAGGCATCAGCAAACTGCAAGACTTTCCTCTTCTTACTTTTGAAACATGCTGTTATTCATCATTGATAAAAAACGTGTGAACAATTAAAAAATTATTGAACTTAATTTTCAAATTAGGTCTAGGTAACCACTCACTAGTTGTTGCAACTTCCAGTGAGTAGAAGCAACGAAGCCCATTAATTGTACTTGAGTTTGGGTGCACCCAATTATATTTGAAGTTGAATACATCCAGATAAACCTGCTAAAATATGGGCTCAAATGGGCAATCCTGTAAACTCATTTACTGCAATGTAACCTTTGGCTAAAACAATTCCAAACGAACCAACCCGACGACATCAGGCAAGAACTTCAAAGCCAGCCATGTCCTCAAGGTAATAAGACTACCAATCTCTAGCCGCTACACGATGATCTAACAAATAAAAAACCACCTCAGTTTCACACGCACAACCAACACGACCAATCAAGTGTATGTACAGACACAATTACATGCATCCATCCATGTGTGTGTCTGTCACTTTAGTATTGAAAGTTGTCAAACCATAAAATTAAATAATTTTAGATATAACTGGAGCTTTCCAACTTTGAACGGGCTGCAAAGAAAAGATGGAGAAGTTAGGGCAGGCTTGTAGTTCAGGGAAGGGATTGAAACTCAATTGTGGGGAATCTTAAAGCTCTCTGTGTACTTTTGGCATACAAGATAAAGGAAAAGGCATGAACAAAAGAAAATAATGGATCATTCTTTACTTTCTTTTTCTGAAAGCGTTATATCTTTTACATATAGAAATATATTCGCGATTGAAAGTGAAGTAACTCTTGGCAAACTATACAGGAGAAGGCATTTCTTCTTTTATAAAAGAAGCATTCTTTACATTGTAGTTATATCAATATGGCAACTAAAATTTTATTCAAAGGGACAATAAGGGTTGGAGACACCGTTGTTCTTAGTTGAAATCGATTGAAAGTTAATTAATTATTGGCAAACTATACAGGAGCAGGCATTTTCTTTTTCTTAAAAAAAAAAAAAAGCATTCTTTACATCTGTTTATTGTAGTTATATCAATATGGCAACCAAAATTTTATTCAAAGGTACAATAAGGATTGGAGACACTGTTTTTTGTTCAAATCGATTCAGTAGGTATCAGTGTATGCGTGCTTTAAGTAAATTACTCATTCTAAAAGACTGCAACTATTTGCTGAATTGATTTCAGCGCCAAACATTATATAGCACAGTGCAACTTGAAATTGTAAAAATGAACATGTACAGAACTTGGTTATTTTATTCTTCAGTACATAAAAAATAATGACAATAAGGGTTGTTTGACAAAGTTTTTAATAAAAGTTTTATCAGATTTTAATAAAACTTGATGAAATATATGGTTGAAAGGATGTGAATCCCATGATATATGTGGTTAAAATTAAATATAACTTTGACCTCAACATTTTAGAAACTTTTTAAACTTTTCCAAAGAAGCACTAAAAAAACTACAAATGTCGATGCTTGGCACAACTCACTTAAGGTCCAGCATTCACCAATAGAAACTCCTGCCACGAGAGGAACTCTACCTTCTTTCTTTTCTTTCATTTTCTTTTATCAACAGGCATGAAATTTGACTTACCAAAAACATATTTAGACATTCCCACTACCACTTGACAGTACAACGCAAAATAATATCATTAATCCCGGTAATCAAAGGTTATTTCCATTGGAATTCGATGTAGACAAAAGCGTCAAGAATTGAAGAACATATGATCACAAACTATTGATTCGTGCAATTTAGACCGAAATATGAAGAAACTCTTCGAAAGTTCTATTAATATTCAAAAACAACCAAATAGTAATCTACCCTAGTTTTAGCTTAAATAATAAAATCCTACAAAAAATTCTAACCTCCAAAAATGACCAAATAACCCCTAATTAAAGTCTTTAATTGAACAATAAAATAAAGTGATAAAATAAGGGGCATAATAAAGTGAATCTAATATTTGATCTGTGTCTATCTCCATAATTATCTCAGGGATGACAAAGATTCGCCCTCAAATCTTGAATTATTTTCTCATCCAACATCTGATAATGGTAAAAGAATTTGTAATAAAGCAATGAAATCCCTTGATTGCGCCAAGCATTGAGATTGATTTTAACTATTCATTTCAACTTCGTTAATTTGTGAGCCGTTCTCCATGGAATGTTTTTGCAAATTAGATAATAAATCATGCTCTACCAAATAACCCTGATCATCTAACATCACACAAATCCACTACCATATTTACCATAGCATAATGTTGCATTAAACTCTTTTCAAATATTGTAGCAATTAAGCTTCCACCTACTAAGAGACATCTCACTCCTAATTTTTTAGGCTGGAATCCCCAAAAATATATATTGAAAAAGAATTATGACAGAAGTCGATTGTGCAAGTATATTTGATGATGACAAAGTATCATCACTAATTCCATTAGTTACAATAGTAATGACACTTATTTTGGAAGATATTTCGACATGTTCTTCCCATCCATGCTAATCTCGTATATTCATACGAATGCAAATAAGTAATAATTCTCCTTTATCCACTCAAAGGTCCTCCATCTTTTAATAAATGACAATGGTTCTTCGTAGCCTTTAGAATTTTATTACCTTTAACGTCCACTGTGTCAGTCCTTGTACTCCCACTAACCACCACTATAAAAGTCTCCTTGTATGCTCCCGTACACACTCCTCCATTATACATCTTTATCGATTTCAGTGTAAAAATGGACAGCTATTGTAATCCTCACCCGAATCAATATCCATTCACTGCTTGAGATTGAGAGAGGCGAAAAGGTTTTTGTCATCGTTTGAGTCCTCCGTCGCCACCGACTTTACAACTGTTAAGCCCTTGCACTACTAAAGTAGTCAATTAATGTGCTTCGTCAACATCTCCAATTGTGATGCAGATCATTTGTGTCATCAAGAACTCTCATCATTGGCAATTTTGCATTCTCGTCACGAAAATCACTTCTGCCCTTGGGGTTTTATAAATTTCGAGACGTAGCTAAGCTATGATACGTGATGTAGGCGGAGTTGTCTTGAAGAACACGACATCATAATTTTTTTTTATTTGTGCATGAATTCCAATTTAGACCAAATTTGAAAAAATAAATAAATATCTCTTCACGAGTTTTATTAATAGTCAAAACAATCAAAACATCATCAACCAAAATTTTAGCTTAAATAACAAAATCCCAGGAGAAAACCCTTAACAACCTAAAACGACAAAATAACCCCAAATTAAAGTCTTTAATTGAACAATAAAATAAAGTTATAAATTAAGGGACATAATAAAGTGAATCGAATGTTTGATCTCTGTGTCTATATCCATCATAAATTCAGAATTTATGTATCCCGCAAATGTCATGCCTTTATAGATATATTGACGAATACAAGAAAATTTATAAGCATAAAAGAGCAAAATTGCTAACCTTTAAGAGGAACATGAGAACATGTTTGCTGCGATGTAATAGAAATAGAGGTCTGTGGTCCATCGCCAGGCGTTGCAGATGTTGATTCTTGAAGCTTCAATTTAGTTGCCTACATACAAAATTGCAATGCAGACTTCAGTTTACAATATTTTTGTTTCTTACAGTTCTAAATCCCACTACTAACGCGTTAATCAACAAAATAAAAGGAAAAAAATAAAAATTGAGCAATATTGGAAAAGAAATTGGGAATTCAGAATGACAGGTTGAGAAGGAAAAGGTACAAATTGCAGAAGAGGCCTAAGAAATCAACCAGTAAAGATATTTTTCCAAAATAAAAACATGACATGAATTTGCTAATTGTTTATTCCGATGAAGCTTATGCAATGGACAGAAGAAGCTCCTAAAAATTTCATTTTGAGGAAGAAAAGATTAAGGTCTGAAAAAAATGACGTAATAAAATAAGAGTACCCGGGTCAATGCGACGGCGGCGCACGCCAACTCGAGGCGGCTTTTAAGGAAGGCCTGATACTCCTCGGAATCTGTCGGAATATTCGCGGGTGGTGGACCCCCCAAATCTGCCGCCGTTTTCCGATTACTGATATTATGATTAATATTAAAGTCATTATAATTAGCAGTCTGGACGACGTCGTTGGATGGGGTGGCAGAACCCGACATCGGAGGTTGTTGCGAGGATGAATTATCAAGTGCAGATGCCTCTTGGAGAAAGCGCTGGAAAGCCCATTCAGAGGAGCTACGATTCATCGTCATCTTCTTGTTATTCAACGAGGAGGACCCCGCCGGAGTAGTTGCGGAGGAGGATGACTCTTCATGCTCCTCCGCCACCGCGTCCAACCGAATCGTTGGCGTCGGCTGAGGTGGCAAGAAGTGATCCGCTAGTTCATCCACTGGAAACGTCCTATCCATGTATGAATTCGTGAAGAAAGAATAAAAAAATTGAAATATATATATATATATGAATATAATATGGATTGCGTTATGGATAAAATAAATAGGGTAGGGAATGATTGGATTTCACAACATTAAAAATTCCAAAAATGAGACAAGGATGAGTAGGATATTTTATCCCTTATTAACGTCTTTCATTACGCACAACTGCCACGAATCGGATCCTACTGTATTCCAAATATTTCCTGATTTATGCAAATGAAAGGGACAAATACCTACATTCAACTTGTCTTTTATTTATTTATTTATTTTTTACGTAATGGAAATATAAATTACGGAAGTTGATTCGAATGGGTGAGAATAAGAAGAAATTTTTTTAGCTAAGCGGGTGACGAGAGTCGTATTGATTATGATGTCTTCAATGTTGACGTAGAGATCGTTGAATAACAAATTGCTACTAGTGGAAGAATCACAAAGTTTAGTTCGTGAAGTATAATATTGAACAGTAATTTATGTTCATTGTTGCGGCAAAATTGAGAGTAATTTGTTTGTGGTGTATGGTGAAAATATTGGGCGCCACTAGTTAGGCTACGCAAGCTTATTGATTGCTAAATTCCTTGTACAATTTTGAGTTTCAATTTCTTCCAAATGGAAGCCACTTACTTCCATCGAAACCAAAGATGTTGTGAGAAATAGGGTGCCCTTGGTTTGGTATTTTATTTTTTATTCATTTGTGTTTATGCCTCGAATGTGATAAATTCTTGTTGAATATATATATTTGTAAATAATACGAATATATATTTAGTCGAAAAATAATCCTTGAAGAATCATGTAGTAATGGGTAATCATTTTTTTTGTTAGAATTCAAGGTTTGAAAACTTGTTCACTTTATATGAATATTGTTACACCTCGCCTCCAAGACTCCTGTAGAGGTTGCCATGTGGACAGCCAAGCCACGTTGGCAGAAAGTCAGCAGAGAAGTCAAGGGAAGGCCAAAAATGGTAAAAGAAGCAAACATTCGAAGTCTTTTCAATGGAGGCCGAAGCTGATGTTGAACCACACCCTATTGGGAGGCTTTGAAGCTTGAAGTCGAGGTGCTTACAAGTTGTTCGAAGCTCTACTACGCCATAAATCCTTAGGCTTATGCTAACTGCACTGAAGATTCGAAGATCCCTGGAATGATTGATGTGACGTTTGCAGTAAAGGCATGTCAATGTGTCAGCTTATAATATAGAACAGTTGATCCATTTTCAATATTAATTATAGGAATAGACATTGATGTGAAGTTTTGGTGTTGGAGATGTGGCCAGCGGTATTGATCCAACGATCACCACGTCAGTCATGGCAGTATAAATAACCCCTCATAAGAAAAAGGGGTTGGCATCTTTATAATCCAGAAAAGCAAATACTTATTACATTGATCATCAATTATTCGTGGCATATTCGCTAAATACAAATCCGAATAGAAAATCATTGTAGTTTCAACATTAATTCATCCATTTTTTATATATCCTTCCACATATTCCTTTTAAGGAAAGGGGAATGGTTCAATCTGCTCGGAAATCGTTGATAGTGCGATTTCTCTTGATTCATAAGGTTGGAGTCCGAACATTTTCGTCTCTTGTCGGAAAGTGCATCTCGCATCCATTCCAAGTTGATTATCGAACATAATCCGATAAGAACGTGCCGAAATCGTACTTGATGTGACAAGAACGAACCCGACATCTGTTGAACTCATTTTTTGGGGTCAACAAATATTCTACTAAGATTGTTGTCTACATTGCAACATGTTAGGAAAGATTATGTGACAGTCACGGCCAACTCATTGCATCGGTTCACTGACTTTCCATTACACAATTATTCTAGCTTCTTCTATCTATGTACTTTTAGTTTGATTCTCAACATATTATTTTTGTCTTCTTTTAGTAATACCGATATTTTCTCCCTTGTGTCTATCTTTTATATATAAAAAGTGCCTATTAAACGGAATATGTTGGTTTAACGGAAAAACTAACGTAATTTCTTGATTTAACGGAATTTTTTTAATTTAAAAATCTTTTAACTCCATAATTGGGTTTCAAAATTTACAATTCTAAAGCCCATGTAGAAGTATTGGATGTTATGCTCATTTTATAGATACACTTCTCTCCAAAGGTTTCATAAACTTCCAATGTGAGATTGTGCATTTTATATATACTCTTAACTCCAATAGTTTTATAAATTTCCAATGTGGGATAGTGACAAAAAAAAAATGTTAAAATGCTCATCAAAATCATTTTAAAATGTATGTCTAATTGACTAATTTGATTTTGAATTACAACTAATTAAATTGTAATATTCACTTTCATTCTTTCATTTATTTAATTTTCAAATTTAATTTAAATTGCACTGGATTATTAATATATTAATGTTAAATATTACTTTTTATAAGTTTAAAATATTTTAATTTAACAAAGTAAACTATTTTAACATATTTATTTTTAATTTTTAGTGTTGGGACTAATTGTAGGATATATAATGAATCTAATTAATAAAGATAGATTTACTTTGAATTATTTTTATGTATTTATTGCATTCGGTTCGACCCCAGTTGAATTCCCACGAACTTCACGTCGGAATCATTCTCGATTGTGAATCAAAATCCTTCATCTCCATTTTCAGATATCGGAATTATCAAATCCGCAAACTTTTCGTATAAATCCTATGATTAATGCTCATGTTTAGTTCCTTAATTAATAAAAAAAATTAAAATTCTTCTAACACTATTTAGCAATATTATAGTATTATATTAAATATTTAGTAAGTATTATTTTTAAATATTAGATGATTTTATGATATAGTAAAAAATCTATTTTTTTATAATATAGAAAACAAACAATTTTTTAAAATAAAAATATATTTAATGTCTTAAAAATAATTAAAATAATATTAAAAATACGAAATGTATTATGACGCTTATTTTTCGTATTGACACGCCTAAACTTGTGATTCTTGATTCTCAACATCGACGTTTCGCAACGCATTACGCCTTTTAGAACATTATTAATAAATGAATGAAAAATGCAAAAAACTTTGTACTACTACATTTTAATAGAAAAAATGAAACTAAAAAAACAAAATGGATGTGGAGATTATCAATTTAAAAATGCTAATAGTTTATTTGATAAGGTATATTGAACTCAATGAAGAAAAAATATTTATTTATTTAGTTTTGTATTATAATGTTATCTATTATTTTATTATGTACAAAAAGTTCATGATTAAATACAAAATATAATATAATATAATATAATAGTACGAAACACAAACTTATACATTTTAATTTAGAATTTAACACTATTCAAATTAAAATTAATATATCACAGTGTGTAATTATTTATCAATTACATAAATATTACATCATTAATTATTTAATGAACCAAAAAAATTATATATAAATTAAGCGAACGTGCATTGCACGTTGCTTAAACCTAGTATACATATAATGATATAAACCATCCTTGTATAACAATAGGGATAATACTGAATTATAAATATTTTGAAACTTCACATGGTATCAAAGCTTTTTCAGAATTGAAACTTCTACTCTAGTCCTTTGGAGTGTTGACATTTGGCTCATTTGGAGGAGTCTTTCCAAACAATTAGAGGGTTCCAGCCTTCTTTGGTATTTTCGCATTATTAAGCCTGTATTTGGCTTCAAAATTTTCATTTTCAATTTATCTCCAATACAATTTTTTTGGTTGTTCTTTTAACATATTACAATCACTTACATTGTGTGAATGTCAAATGGCGACACTACTCATGTTACGTCTTCATATCTTCTTCACCCATGTTATCATCCTGACTTTTTTCTTGACCAATATATTTGATAAGTGTAATTTGTACATTTATTTAGGCCATTAAATGAGAATATTTATTAGTAATTTGGATGAGTTATAGCTTAATTATTGTCAATTATGTTGTTATGTTGAATTTAATGCAAATTGGTGAATTGGAAGAAATGAACAAAAAAACGTACGAAAGGAAGGAAATCCAACGTTTGGGGACCAAAGTTTAAGCATCTAATAGTTGATTTGAACCACGAAATGATAATTGGAGATCATATAGGATCAATTGGATGCAATCCAAGGTCAAATGAGTGAAATGTAATGGAAGTATTTTCACAAATCAATTTCCATCGAAGAAGTTATGCTCCAGATTTTTATCTTCAACTTGAGATCCATTTTTCCGATAACAAACTTTTGAATTGGAAATATTGTATTTCTAAAATAATTGTATATCTTTTAATTATCTTTCCAACACATTTTGAATTACTTTAATAGGATATCCGTAGAGAAAGTTATGGTCAAAATACTGAGAGTTGCTCGGAGACTAACAAAAGCGAACTACGCAAGAGGGAAATTCATGGCGAGCACGGGGCAACCTATTTTCCCCAATCCGAGAGCCATTTGGTTCTATGGTGTAACGCCCCAAAGATTTACAAACACTGAAGTGTTACCAAGAATTCAATTTTCGCGGAAATGATAAAATAATATTCTTAAAATAAAAATAATTGGAATATCCATTACAAATTAAATAATTGTCTTTGAACAAATTAAACTGACCAATGATTTAAAGGAAAATAGATAAATAAATAAACTTGATATTTTATCTCTTTGATTCCTTTGGCAATCGCATTTATCATCTCGCAATTGTTTCAATCGACCCGAACTAACATGTAAAATTTTGTAAAAGTGAGTATTTAAAAATACCTAGTAAGATACGTACAGTTTTCATACACAATTATATGCAATAAGAAAAACACTTCATACCACTCTTCTCTTATGGAGTATTTTGGGGGTGACATTTTTTTATTATTCTTTTTGTAATTTATATATTGACATACTAGGTTAGATCACTTTCTATATTGGATGAAGATGAACTTTATTTGTTATTTATTTTAATTCAAGATTAGTAGTTCAGTTTATCTCTTGCGTTTTTGGATTAATTTTGTATACATATTGCATTATTTAATTGATTGACCATCAATTAGATAATTAGTTGCTTGTTATAGTGTTGGAAAACTCACAATAAGTTTAGAACACGGCAAAATTAACATGGCTTAATGGCACAAAACGTCTATACGTTTCATTTTTTCACATTTTCGTCCTTATTTCAACGTTTCATTGCGGAAAATATCATTTCAGAACATGATGTCCCTACGTTTGACATTTCTAGTGGAAAACGTCCATACGTTTTATTTTTTTACATTTTTGTCCTTATTTCAATGTTTCATTGCGGAAAACATTATTTTCACCATTTTTAACGTAAAATGACCAATATATCATTCTATTTAAATAAAACAAAAAAATAAAGATAAGAAAAATAAAGAACAAATTAAAATCTTACTCTTGAACTTTTTAAAAAAGTACAAATGAGTCCAAATAAATTATTAAAATATAAAAAATAACTAAAAATAAAAATAAAAATTGTTTTTCCCTCATCTTCTCCCCCTCCCCCTCCCTCGGACTCATCCTCCGCCGCCACCGCCACCCCCTTCATAAATTTTAAGGTTTCTTATTTCAATTATTCGTAAATTTATTCCAATATATATATTCTTGTTACAAGTTTTAACCTCTTCAATTTATCAAGAATTGATGCACATAGGGCTTTGCTTGATGAACTCGTGGGCGCAGGTAAGTTGCTCTTTCCTTAAAACACTAATTTCTATATCTCAATACTGGGCTTTCTTTCGTCTAAAAGTTCACATTTTTTTTTTAATTTTTGAGTGATAAATTTCATCTTGGCGTACTTTGCAGATTTTATATGGTTTGATTTTACCCCCATGATTTGTTCGTTAACACTCCTCCACCACCACCACCACCCCATACGCTGGATTTGTTCTTGAAAGGCGATTTTTAAACGGGGTAGATTATGTGGTGGCTTTGATTTTGAAGCTTAGGGATTTGAAAATGGAAGGGGTTTTAGGAAGAATGGGTTTGTTGGTTTTGAAGGATACGGAAGAGATGGTGAATGGAGATGAAGAATTGTAGAGGTCGACATTGATGAATTGGAGTTTCAAGCAATCAAATAGTGAGATTTTGGATGAAAATTCTTTCGGTTTGTTGGCTTTTCTACCATTTTGAATTTTCATAGTTGAGTTTTTTATGTTCTGAAAACTGTGGACTTGAATTTTTGAATTCGAGACCTGAAGAATTCATCTCTTCCCTGGTTATAAAAATAGTCTTGTCTATCTATATATGGCCCGATAAAGGGAAGCCCGTAGTCTTCTGGGATATTACGGATGGGGAGCTTCTTGGGTTGCGGTACCACCACCGTTGCCGGTGGTATTGAATTTTATGTGGTTAAGTGATAGATATTTTTAGTTTTTTCTTTTTCCAATAATGGTGGTGGTGGCGGCAGCTGAAGCTGAGGAATGGGGAGGAGAAGAAGAAGAAGAGGATGGAGAAACAATTTTTATTTTTATTTTTGGTTGTTTTTTATATTTTAATAATTTATTTGGACTCATTTATACTTTTTTAAAAAGTTTAGGAATAAGATTTTAATTTGTTCTTTATTTTTCTTATCTTTTTTTGTTTTATTTAAATAGAATGATATATTGGTCATTTTACGTTAAAAATGGTGAAAATGACGTTTTCCGCAATGAAACGTTGAAATAAAGACAAAAATGCAAAAAAAAAAATGAAACATAGGGCCGTTTTCCACAAGAAATGTCAAACGTAAATACATTGTGTTCTGAAAAAAATGTTTTCCGCAATGAAATGTTGAAACAAAGACGTAAATACGAAAAAATGAAATGTAGGGACGTTTTCCACAAGAAGTGTCAAACGTATGGACATTTCGTGCTATTAAACCAAATTAACATATATGTAATATATTTTAAGAATAACATTTATCACATGTGCAATCATATAGATAATGTGAACTTTAATGTATTATAATCATTCGAATTCGAGTTAGAAATAGATTTGAGTCGTGATTATGATAGATTTAATTTGTCTTGGAAAAGAAAATTATATATCATAGTTTTATTGAGTCAAGAACGCATGAACAGAACTAGGTTACAAATCAAGAATTGAAATAGATAGTGTTGATGCAAAAAATCGTAAATGATGATCCCGAGCCTGACGATTGAGAATGAGCATGAATGAGGCTTTCCAGTACCTGAAACAAAGGCGTCGAAGTGTGTTCTCGTCGCCCCTCCGATACTTAAGCCAGACAGAGAATTTGGAGAGAAAATATAGGCTGAAAATGTGTGTAAAAACATACCTGAATAATAATACCATACTATGTATTTATAGATGTTGGAGGGGGAGTCCTAGAAGGACTTAACTTCGTGTAGTTTTAGTTATATTATGTGTTTGTATTGTATTAGAAGTATACAATTTGTGTTAGGGTAAAATTTGTAATAAATTAGGAGTTTGTACTTGAGTAGGATTAGTATTCCTAGACCTGACCTCATAATGGACCCGACCTTGAAATTAGCCCATTTGGAGTGGGCCAAGATCGGCCCTACTAGCCCGAGTTTGGGTCAAGTAGCCTATCATATTTTTTCCTCATCAAATAGCAAATGTGAATTTGAGATCTAATACAATCATCCATAAATTGATAAAAAAATCATATTTTTACAGCTTTATTAGATTAATTAAATATAAAAATAAAAATCAAACTATCTTTTGTCTACATAATTCGAATTTCATAAAAAAGTTAGTAAACTTAAATTGAATTTGTTCTCCGTGGAACGATACTATTACTTGTTAACGATATCGTACGTTTACGAATTTTGCACGAACAATATTGGTTATAGATAATTATCAATATGTTTTTCAAAGGAAAGACTTTCGAAGTCCCAATATTATACAAGAAACTAAAATCAATATGTTTTTCATCAAAGATTGCACTTTCAATAAATTCCAAAAACATAAAAACATCAAATAATAACAGAACCAATAATGAAAAAGACCCACACCAAGTGTAATTGTAGTATTGATACAGACATTCAAATGCATAGTGTCTCAAATCCAAGGAAGGATTGAAGCAACATAAACTCTCAAGCCCGACGAAGGTGAAAGTTCTTAGGCGGCCACTGCGAATGTTTTGCACGAGGGAGAGCAAACAGTGGTCGAATTTTTGCTTTGATTTTGGTATGCACAATACAATTATACAAACATATACACATACGCACATACAAAATAGAAAACCCAGAAGAAGAAGAACAATGTTTTCATATTTGTCTCTGTGGAAAATGTCTCTGTAAATGGGCTGAATTACGTGATGAATAAAGGGGAAGCAACTTTGTCTAGTAAAAGACATAATTTGATTACAAAGATCATATCTGGCCTGAGCAATAAATTATTGCAATAATCACATGTAGTCTCACAACATTTAAAAATTGAAGAATTGCACAGCAATGCAATTACAAGGGAGAAGATCAGAAGAGACTGGCTGATTTTATTATCTTGGTGGTGATTGTAACATATACGCACATAGACAGAGAGGTGAGATTTCATCAATTAATTTGGTAGACAAAAATATGCACGAGACAGAAGGAGACAATAAGCAGATTACATATGTACACATATTGCATAGGTTTTCTATTAATTTAAGTCACGTTTTTATGTTTGTTTAATTGATTAATGGATTCTAATCTTAGCATACCGCTCTGATACCAATTGTTGAAAAATCTCATAATAATCATACTAAGAACAAGAATTACATAATTATTGATAGTCTGATAATCATACATGCTGAAAACATTGTTATGTATGAATATTACCAACTAGATCATCCTCTCCTTATTCCTCAAAATAATCGATCTTCAATGGGGCAAGCCAAAAATCATATAGAGAGGAGAGGGGATCTCATCATTACATAGGAAATTATAAAGACGGCCCATTATCGATTATAACCCTAATTAAGGTTTATGGTTTTGAGGAAGGTGTGATGGTCGTGCGTTAACCGAGGCTTTTTATAGCGTTTCCTACAGACGGCGCCAATGTTGATGCCAAAAATCGTACATGTTGATCCCGAGCCTAACGATTGAGAACGAGCACGAACGAGACTTTTCAGTACCTGAAACAAAGGCGTCGATGTGTGTCCTCGTCGTCCCTTTTATACTTAAGTCAGACAGAGAATTTGGAGAGAAAATATATGCTGAAAATGTGTGTAAAAACATACCTGAATAATAATACCATGTTATGTATTTATAGATGTTGGAGGAAGAGTCCTGGAAGGACATAACTTCGAGTAGTTTTAGTTATCTTATGTGTTTGTATTGTATTAGAAGTATACAATTTGTGTTAGAGTAAAATTTGTAATAAATTAGGAGTTTGTACTTGAGTAGGATTAATATTCCTAGACCTGACCTCATAATGGACCAGACCTTAGAATTAGCCCATTTGGAGTGGGACAAGATCTGCCCTACTGCCCTGAGTTCGGGTCAAGTAGCTTATCATATTTTTTCCTCATCAAATAGCAAATGCGGATTCGAGATCCAATACAATCATCCATAAATTGATAAAAATCATATTTTTACAGCTTTCTTAGATTAATTAAATATAAAAATAAAAATCAAACTATCTTTTGTCTACATAATTCTAATTTCATAAAAAAAGTTAGTAAACTTGAATTGAATTTGTTCTCCGTGGGACGATACTCTCAACTCATCCATTCTATTATTTGTTAACGATATCGTACGTTTGCGAATTTTGCACGAACAATATTGGTTATAGATAATTATCCAACATTGTATAGATATATGAAAATGACTTTAAATGCCAAAAACAATTGGGATTCATCGATAATGATGGAGATACTTGATGTAGATTTAACAAATCTCAAGATTTGGGATGTGTCTAATGATATGGTCCTATCATGGATGTTCAATGCTAACGATTATTTAACAAAACTTTAATTTACTATGATACTTCTGGGAGTATAGCGAGAGTTGGAAGAGCGTTTTTCTTAGAGCAATAGTCCTCAAATATATGAACTACCATCACGAAGGGCACAAGTCATTGTTGGCATATTTTATCATTCTAAAATCTAAAGTTATATTGAGATTAGTAGCCTATAGATCACTCTATGCAAATGTAATAAACCTAAAGGGTTGCATAAACTACAATAAGTTGAAAATGTCTTATTATCATATTCGAAGTCAAAATTCTAGCCACGGTATCACTTCCTACTATTGGATGCTTCTTATTCAGCAAGAACAACGATGATGGCTTCTCTAAGTCTCATTTCAAAGCTCAACATAATTTACTGCTTTTGTAACCAATAATAAATTATATTCTAGACCAGTGGCAGACTTAGCAATCGGCGAGGGGGGCGGCCGCCCGTGCTGGATTCGCCGGAGTCTTGACACCGCCGGATCACGCTGCTTGGGCATGAATGAGAGTGGAGTTGCATATTCAGGTTCCTAAAGTGGCAAGTTGCTTTGGTTCCATATTTGTTGGGATACCAATAATTGGTTTGTAACCCTACCAAGTGATGTTGCCTGTATATCTGGAGGCTTTGTGGTGGGAGGGACCTGACCTGAAGAGGCAAGAAAAGACGGGAGATCTGAAGAAGAAGAAGACATCATGTGGGCTTTTTTTAAAAAATAGGCCCAATAAAATGAAATAAAATTCATCTTTAAAATTCTCGGGCTCAACTTTCCATTTATGTTTTTGTTTCGGTTCTTTCCTTATTTCTTTTCCTTGAATACATTTATGAATTTGAAGAAAACAACAAGAATTAAGAAGATTAGCACTTCAATTTTCAAATTTTCACCGATTAGTATTTCCAATAATTCTTATTGTTTTCTTGTAACGTTTGTAAGGGTTTGAGATTGTGAAGTTGGGGGAGAGTAGGATTGCTCGTGGACTGGTCCAGTGAAAGGTCGTGGGCTTCGGCCGTACCCATATATGTTTTTAGTGCGTTTACATATATATATATTGAATAATTTTTAATATTATTTAATTAAATATAATAAACGATGTCGTTCTTACGATCGCTGATTATCGTCGGATAATAGTCAACTTTCGCCCGGGCTGAACTTTTGTGCTGGGTCCGCCACAGTTCTAGACAACCAACTTCTAACGAAAGAAAGATGTTAATCTAGCTAGATAATGTAGTAGAATAATATAATTAACCATTTCTTACGAACCCAAAACGTCACGTAGTGATTACTCATGAATGAACCGTTGATTCTTGATGTTAACCATTGAATTTGAAGAACAATGAGTTGTCAATATTCTGTTTGAATTTCACGAATACCAGAGCATGGGGTGCAAAGATATCGAACTTTGATCGTAGTTGTGCCAACTGCCCAACCTCAAACGAATTTCCTATTGCTTTCGAATTTTCCAAATTTTGTTAATTCACATGCACAATAGAGAATTTTGAGGAAATCGTTTTCCACGCATACAGGCTTCTACAATAGTTCCCTTTACGCAGAATAATTAGGGAGGTTTTAATTACCCTAATTTTCTTTTCTTGCTACGGAAGGAATTGTTACACGTTTTCTATAACGTAAATATACCACAAGTGTACAACGTCAAGTTTTGTAATATAAAGATCAAATACGGATGTTGAATCCACAAGGATTGGATATCAATTTTATATTAAGTACTATAATTGAATAGCCTCTATTTTATCTAGACAATCGAAATTTAGTGTCAATGGTTTTATCTACTTCTAACGTGGATGTTGTGACAAATTCGACGATTTCAATGCAATTTATGAGAATTAATCAATATAAGAAAGTATAGGGTTATAATTCCACCTAACTATCAAACTATGTTTCTCAATCATCCAGTTGTCTCTAATCAATTTCGAAAATTTACAAGTAAGAACCCAATTTAATTATACTCCATCTCTTGAGTGATGGGTAAAAACTATTCCTAAAATTCAATTTCAATATCTCTATTATGAATCAAATAAATAAGAATCATCAATTTCATAGTTCTTATGTGCAACATGCTTCACATATTTCATATTTTCTCTCGGATTGTGTTATTCTATGATCGTGCTTAAATTTCTCTCTCTCGAGTGCCAAAATTTAGACAATCAATTCATTCAATTAGTGGACATCTAATTAAAAGCATTAAAATCAATAGCACAAATAAAAGGAATAGGAAAATATCAAATAAATAACTATTTAATTATCAAAACATAATCTTAAGTTGATTTACATCAAACCTAATTTAAAAGTTTAGTTCATGACTATAGAAAGAGACATAATCAATTTCATAATCAAAAAATTGTAGAGAAGTTGGAGTTGGATTGACAATAAAAAGAGACACAAAAATTCAAAACTCTTACTCTCACGCCAGAAGCATCGTGTTGCTATGAAAATTTAGCAATAGTGGCACTGGGGCGATACTTTAGTGGCATCACGAAGCCTACTTTTGGGTAGAAAATTAGCATTGTACATCCTTCATTATTTTTATCGTAACTTTTTCTCTCAGTATTCAATTGAGATGATTCAAAGTGTGCTGAAAAGATAGCTCAAATGGGTACAACTTTACTTCAGATATCATTTTTCAATTTGAACATTTACGCTGTCAAAAAGGGTTCTCAAACTTCGCATAAAAATCTGGAACATACTTGTGTAGACGAAAATTGGTTTGTGAAGATATTTTGATCATATTTCACTCTTTTTTTTACTTCTAATTGCATTCAATTGACTCCTACCAATATTTAATTATCGTTTTGTAATCCGAATCAACTATTAAAAAGTTACAATCGTGTCCTCAAACTTTAAAGAATTTTTAATTCAATGATATCTCACATTAAATATTTCAATTTGGCATGAAAGGTAGCATTCTTACTAGCTTGAATAGCGTCCTCATTGTTATCGAATGACACATATTTCTCTTGCTTGAGCTTCTAATAAAGTTTTTCATCCACAACAATTGTTTACTAGCTGCAGTTGCTATAATGAACTCTGCTTATGTTGTATAAAGTGCATCACACTTCATTAACTTCGACAATCATGACATTGCCCTACCTGAAAAAAGTAACTAAATAACTAGATGTGAACTTACGAAAATCAATATCTTCATACCATATCTACTTCAGTGTAGCCAACTAAGTCTGGTTTCCCATTCCTAAAACCAAGTCTCAAATTGGAAGTGACATGAATGTATCATATAATTCAGGTGACTGGATTTCAATGATATGTTCCTGGATTAGCAAGAATTCGACTAACAATGCTAACTTTACAAGCTATATCTGATCTTGTACACATCATAACATACATCAAACTTCCTACTGCTGAGGCATAGTTAACCCTTTCCATATCTTCTTTCTCGTCAATTGTTGACTGAATCTACTCATTGCTCGATTTCACGTCAAGAGGAAAACTATCAATTTTACTCTTATCCATGTTGAACTTTCGAAGAACTTTCTCGATGTACTTTTCACGTCTTTCTGTCTCAAATGATTCATATGCTAAGAATCCGTTTTACCAACACAAATTCTTTCATCACAAAAGACTAGGCTTTCATTTGACAAATTTATAAAGGGTTTATAAAAATGAATAGTAGTGAATCTCATGAAATGTGTGGATAATAATGAGTAACAGTTATGAACGTGTATCGTTGAAATTAATGTTTAACTTTGATTGAACTTATAAACCATTTATAAGTTGTTATCTAAACGAGGGCTAAATGGGTCAAAACAACAATAGAAGGACCATTTTGAAATGTCAATTAAACTCCATCAGCCATTTGTATAAATTAACTTGTTCATCCTTTTTTCTTTGGTGTAAATATAGCTATATCATAGCCCTGTCCGTCTGATGGCCATTTTTTATTGGGGAGAAATGAGTTTTGAATAGTGAATATTGAAGAATGTGTGACCAAAAAGTATAATTTTTTTTTAAAAAATTTATGTGAAGAATATTTAGCCCATGTTTGACAACTGTTATTTCAAAACGTTTTTTTTCTACATATTCATACAACAAAATATTTTGCACGTAAATTTAAAATTTTTTCCTACTCTTTAACTATATATTTCCCAAAAATCCACCTTTCAAAATATTGTTTTTGATAAATAATGACAATCAACTAGGGGTTTATTGTGAGAATGTATGATTAAAAATAAGTATGAAAAAGAAATAATTTTGAGGTTACTTAAGCTTAAAGGATATGTTGACTACAGTGCTCATTTTCGAACCTGGGCTGGGACTCTGGTTCGCGTTGAAGAGACCCTATCTGGGCGCACCCCTATTCCTCTTAGCAAGTTCAACACAATTTAAAGGAGGAAAAATAAGATTATCGCTAATTCCTCAACAGGAAATATTCCCTAATATTTTCGTAGAGAGAGAAAGGGAGAGAGGTCGAATTCTCTCTCTTCAAACTCGTCAATCCTACGAAGTAAGAGCGTGGAAACCCTAATCCTGTAACCTTTATTCGATGAGTGATTCTATTTCTGTACCAATTATTAATCTATAGTAAACTAGTTGAATTGTAAAAGAACAATGGGGGAGCTAGGGCAAGAGACTGTGGATTTCAAGGCGCTGGTTGGCCGCGCCGCGACAGAGTCGTATGTATTGCTGAAGGAATTGGTGGAGAAATCTAAATCTGCTGAACTCTCTGACTCGGAGAAGAAGATTATGATTCTTAAATATATTGTTAAAACCCAGCAGCGAATGCTCCGTCTCAACGTCCTCTCCAAATGGTGTCAACAGGTCCCCCCCTCTCTCTCTCTACAAATTCTCTATTCTATTTAATTTGTATCGAAATCTGGAAATTTTTTTGGAGCGAGGTTGTATTAATAGGAATTTGATATTACATATTTTTGGTGATTATTTTTTTTGTTATGTTTTTTTTTTTTTACTAGGGTATACTTTGTTTATTGTTTGGCTAGTGCGGAAAGAAACGGAATTTGTATGGGGTTTTTATTGAGCTAGGAAAAGCCAGTGATGTGGCACTTAAAGAGGTGCTATGCTGGACTGGGTGCCAGGGAGAAAATAGAATTTCTATTAGATATATCATCATTATTAAAGATATGTAGTTATGAACGTGTGAGTAGTGCCCCTTTGTGTAATTGAGAGAGCAATTCCGAGTTTGGAATCTAAAGGTGTTGGGCTAAATAGAATTAAGACATAATACTTGTTGTCACTTTAGTTATATTAAGAATTGGGATAACGGTAAAGATACTATGGATGATCTCTTTGCCCTTGGAAGTTATTGTTTTATTTATGTAGTGCATAAGATTAGAGCGAGGTGGATGAGAGGTCAGTAGCTATGATTGATGGTATAGAGCTACGATCCACTGACACATTTCCGTTTCTGCACGTGTCGGATACCAACATGACTCAGACATGTGTCCGAGGTGCCACATGGTGTATCTTTTTTTTTTTTTTTTTATCCTGCTGCCGGGTGCGTGATGATATGTCACCAACACATAGTGGTTGGGTTTTTGACATGCCGGACTGAGAAAAGGTATTGCAAAAATAACTAAAAAAATGAAAACTAACCTTGTATCGCAATATACGTGGAGATCGATGGTATATTTCTTCATTTCCTCCCTTATGGCACTATTTTTACGCACATCGGTCCTGGCAGCTATGGAGTTCATTCTCTCTCTCCTCAAACAGAAATATCTCAAGAAAACCCTAATTTTTAACTTTTTCCCTTGTGAGGCCAGAACATGCCTTCACTAAATGCAAACTAATTTTAATACGTGTCTTCATTGCCCATTGAAATAAGTTGGTCACGTGTTCAAAAAGTCGGCCATTTTTTTATTTAAAATTGCCTTTTAAACCATTTAAAAATAATAATGTGCATATGTCCCTAAAAGTAACATGTCTTTATATCTAAAAGCATATGGCCCAATTCTTTACTGTGGGCTATACAAGAACTTTCCTTTTGTCAAGCACAAAATGAATATAACATGAATGTAGCAGATACGAGGATGCTAAAATGGATCTGGGGTTGTACTAAAATTGAAATGATGAGAATACAAGAAAAGTGGAGGCACCCATTGAGGAAAAATTAAAGGAAGGACGACAGTTGGTAGGGGTATGTTTTGCGTAGACTTAAAGTGGCTCTTGTTTGTAAGAGTGATGTTAAGGTGGTTGGACATGTTATGATAGTGTCTGAGACACCATAATTAGGAGATAGGTCAATTTTGTACGTATATTTGCCAATTGGTTGACTAAATTTGAAAGTTCATCAGCTCTAGGATGAAACTTTGTATACTGAAAAAACTGTTCCTTCTGTACAAGAAATTAAATCATCATCTTTTGTGAGATATTATCTCACCATGTAATACTTAAGAAGAGTGTCATTCTTCTTTGGTTAGAGAAAACCGGACCTGGTCTTTTTTGTACATTTAGCAAAAATGTCATTAGTGTACATTTTTTAAGAGAAGGATAACACCTTTAAAATGAAGTAGATTAAATTCAAACTATCCAAGATTGCAATTTACACTAATATTATGAGTATGCATGTATTTTCTTATGTCGTGTGTATACATGTAGGGGAGCATTCCTCCTACCAACATTTTTGACATATAATTTTGACAAATAATTTGAACATTTAAATTTAAGTTAATCCAACGGTCTCTAACAATTATATTAAAACCATTTAAAATTTATCTCCCCACATCTAATATACCCTAATTACTTTTTAAAAATCTCCAATTACCTTTCAAGAAGCCTTTTTTTAAAGGGAAAAAAGGAATAACCATCCTAATTCTTTTCTCATCTTCTTCACCACCATCTCCTTTTTTTCATGAAAATAGAGAATAACCTAATTGGAGCATTTTGTAATGGCTTTCTGAAATGAGGATGGTTCCATTTTCAGTGAAGGAAATAATGTCGAATTGGGTTGGTGCAGAAAAATGAAGTGCCAAGTTTCCAGAACCCCATTCTACAAATAATGATAAATTATGCACCATTATAAGTGCCCACAAATCCCCATAGGAACCTCTCAAAGGGACTAAAAGCAGATCACAGAATACAGCATAAGACCAAAGTCATCAACCCATCCTCCAGGATTCAGCAGCTAATGTATGTGATTAGTACAAAGACCAACCAAACTAATAATAACCATCCAAGACTGTTGGAAATTCATGAAACTATAACTGAAGTCTTTGAAGCTGATTAGAGAATAATTGGGATGGTGATTCTTTTTTTTTTTCTTTGAAAAAAATGCTTCTTAAAAGGTAATTTGTGATTCTTGAAAGGTAATTAAGGTATGATTAGACGTGGAGAGATAAATTTTAAAGGATTTTAATATAATTGATGGAGGCCGTTGGATTAGCTTAAATTTAATTGTTCAAATATCAAAATGTTGGTAGGGGAATGTTCCCCATGCATGTATCCTATAGTGTTTGAACATGAATCCTACTAATACATTATATTCATCATCCTCATCCAAAGTTCATTGGTAGATAATTATTGTGGAATACCAAGGTTCATTGTATTCTTTATTTTTCAACTATCATTTCTCATGTCTAGAATAACACACTTATGAGTATAGTGTGACTTTACTTTCTTCTAGGCTAGTAAATAACTCTCCTATGTCATTTACTCAGTACTTCGTACATAACATTCTTTTAACACATTCCCTATCAAGAAAAGTTATATATTGCAAATTGTATTTATATTTCCTCATTTTTACTGTCAATTCAAATAGCTTCACTTACACGTCTGGTCATAAATTTACTTGTGGCGTTTTGATTCTATATATTTATAAATACATTATTGTTGGTGTTTCTTTGTCAAAGTCATTCAGGGTATGCATGTATGTCATATATTTCAATAGATGAAAAAAATATCTTCAGTGAAAGGTTACAAGTGGCTATCTCAACTACATTTCCTTTGCAAATCCGTGTTTCTTGACTTGCAGGTTCCTTTGATACGATACTGTCAGCAACTTGCTTCAACTCTATCAAGTCACGATACATGCTTCACCCAAGCTGCAGATTCAATGTTTTTCATGCATGAGGGGCTACAACAAGCTCGTGCTCCCATCTATGATGTTCCGTCTGCAATTGAGGTTCTTCTTACGGGAACGTACCAGCGCTTGCCTAAATGTATAGAGGATGTGGGTACACAGGGCACATTGAACGCAGATCAGCAAAGTCCAGCTTTGAGGAAACTAGATGCACTTGTTAGGTCTAAGTTACTTGAAGTTTCACTTCCGAGAGAAATTACCGAAGTCAAAGTTTCTGATGGTGTCGCTTTGCTTCGTGTTGATGGTGAATTTAAGGTTCTGGTTACCCTTGGTTACCGAGGACATTTGTCAATGTGGAGGATATTGCATTTGGAGCTGCTTGTTGGTGAGAAAGGTGGGCTTGTGAAGCTGGAAGAATCGAGACGGCGTGCTCTTGGAGATGATTTTGAACGCAGAATGGCTGCCTCGGAAAACCCATTCATGACATTATATTCTATTCTTCATGAGCTTTGTGTTGCCCTCGTTATGGACACTGTTATAAGACAAGTGCAAGCACTTAGGCAAGGCAGATGGAAAGATGCAATTCGGTTTGAGCTGATATCTGATGGGAGTAGTGGACAGGGAGGGAATGCTAGCTCGACCCAGATCACTCAGGATGGAGAAACTGATTCAGCTGGTTTACGAACTCCTGGATTAAAAGTTATATATTGGTTGGATTTTGATAAAAACTCAAGTGCATCTGGCACAGGAACATGCCCATACATGAAAATTGAACCTGGTCCAGATTTGCAGATAAAGTGCCTTCATAGTACATTTGTGATTGATCCTCTGACTGGCAGGGAGGCTGAATTTTCCCTTAACCAAAGTTGCATTGATGTGGAAATGTTGTTGCTCAGAGCTATTTACTGTAATAAATATACTCGCTTGCTTGAGATATGTAAGGAACTGGAGAAGAATGACCAGATATGGCAAGCTCCAGGCGATGTTCAACTTCAATTCTGTGCAGATGAATGTGATGCTGACAATAAAAAGGTTAGATTTGTAATATGCATGCTATTTTCATTTCTGTTTTCTGTTAAATTTAATGTTATATAAATGATGCATCTAAGTGGGTGTGGCATGTTAAATATATATCTATGTTACCCTTGATTTATAGATCATCTGACTAGCTGCCTTTTGAGTTAATTATTGTTAAAAGACATGTTCAAATGGAGCTGTCAAAACAATCAAGAAGAAAAAGAAGAGAATTTGTCTAGCACAACTGTGAAAGAACTGTTCAAAGGATTGTTCTTAACCTATCAATTTCCTGTGAGTAAATTCACTAGGTGATTTAGGACCAGTTTAAGGATAATATTCTTCTCTGTTGTAGAAAAAGGATTGTGTATGTTTATCAAGTAAAGATCACGTTTGCTACTGTGTATATTATTTTTCTGTAAATGTAGCCAACAATTGGAGAGAGAGCTTTAGAATATGGGCAACTGCTTAAGAGATGGAAGAAATATTAGGAGTTAACCAGTGAGTGTTCATCAAAAATTTGGAAAATGGAAATGAGAAGCTTCTTGGGTTGCGGAGATATATAGATGTTACTATTAAATATGATGAAGCACAATGAAGCAGAAGTAGAAGTCTAGCAGAAATTTAACTGGTCTCAAGCTCGGCAAAAAATGCAAAATACTATTAAATATGATGAAGCACAATGAAGCAGAAGTAGAAGTCTAGCAGAAATTTAACTGGTCTCAAGCTCGGCAAAAAATGCAAAAAATAATATTTCAATTGACTTTCTACTTTCTACAAATATATAAAAAGATAAGACTTGGTGGGATAGACTGAACCTTGTAAACTAGTCAAAATTGGAGCCAAGCTTAAATACATGGCTTTGAATAGAGTCCATTGATCCTATCGCCCAATAGATAACCTTAACCTTAATTGGCTAACATGACCATCACTTAAAAACTATCCAAAATACGATATCAAATCAAATCGAGACCTCCCAGAACATGGTAAGCGATCATGTATGTGTGCGTTTGGTCCATAATGTTGTAACTGAGGTGGGATCAATGTTTTTATCCTATGTTTATCATCATGCCATCCCCTGGATAGATGTTTCTGGGACTGGATGTCACTGTCATTAGCAGAGTAGATAACAACATGCTAAACTTGCATTTTAATTTTTAAGTAAAACCGTTTGAGGATTATAAGAACATAGATCTCGTGTTCTCTATTTGCTAACAACTACTTCCTAACAAGAAATGGGGGCTCAAGTACTAAATTATTATACGGCTTGTTTGAAAATAATGGTAATAATAGAACTCTGGTATTGGAGAACTCTGAAGTATTTTAAGGACCTTTACATATCTTATTAGTAACTAAAGTGTAACACAAGATGGTGTAGCTCAAATGGCTTCACACTCCCGAAAGGGGATTATAGCAAAAACCTCTTTAGGAGTCTTTTCTGTAGCAAATAGTGATGTAGTGGTTTGACTGGTTTCCCTTAAAACAAACATTTATATAACCCAAAACCTGGACTCATTTACAATTTATTAGTCAAACCCTTGGGTACGCGGCCCGTGCTCCTTCAGTGCAAAATTGTACTTAATTTCCGTCTTCCTTTTCCTAGTAAGGTTTCATGCTATAGTCATATTACAAGATTTTTCTAATAGAGAGAGATAGCTAACCTGCTTTCCTTTAATTTTGTGAAGCATTAATGGGATGCTGCTGTTTGATGCTTTAAAGCTTGTTTGTGAAGTGTTTATATACAATTTAAATTATAAAATAGATAGAAATGAGTGGTGGTGTGGTCCAATGAAATGTGTGGATAAAAAGTGATTTGACCCATTATAAACATTAGCCAAACATTGGCTTAGTAATGTGGGCTCTTTATTATTTCTTGATCTTAGTATCTATGGACTTATGAGTATATTTGATTGTTCATTTTGCGCAGAGGCTAGACAAAATGACACTTAATTGTTTCTGATACTATATTTCCAAGCATCTAATTATAATAACAATGGCAGGCTGGGAGCTGCCTTTATCATGCCCTTCTTTTGACTTAAATGATCTGTCGATTTTTGAATATAGATTTGTGAATGAATCCTAACTTTATATAACTTGATGATATCTTGTTTTCAATCTTTGCAGTCTGATAAATTTTTATTGTTTCAGTTTTTGGAATGTGATTTTAATTTTCTTTGAACAGAAGGATAATACATTCAGTCCCCAGAAGTATGAAGGCGGGGAAGTTCTGTGCGTGCGTGCATATGGTTCATCATTTTTCACCCTTGGAATAAACATAAGGTTTTTACATTTTCTATGTTACCTTCTCTATCTCCACTTACTATATTTTTCCATAATAAATTGTAAACTTCTATTGCTCTGTTATATGGTCGTTGGAAGTCTAGTTTTTACCTGTAGATTACTGGTCAGAATGGTAAAGTGTTGTGCCATGTGTGGTGTTTATACTTTGTAGCCCCTTATAAATTATTATTTACCGGGCAGGGAATCTTTTCATCATATGCATCTTCGAACTGCCAATAAACTGCTCTATTTGTTGAACATAGTTTTATGTGCTGCTAAATGATTATGGTTTGCTGAGATATGTCCCTGGTGAACTCATTTATGCGTCAACAGGTGTGTTTACAAATCATTTGTCACATTTGGATGTAGACATGTAGGTCCGAGTGGGAGTGTGAAGCCTCTTGAGCTGAGCTGAGCTGTTGAGTCAGACTTGATTGTTTAATTTTGTGATGGGTTTGATCTTCTCCTCTTTTTGGCTTAGGTTTCTGTCAGAAAGAGAGTACAAATTTTCTTTTCTGGGACTGGATGTCACTGTCATTAGCAGAGTAGATAACAACATGCTAAACTTGCATTTTAATTTTTAAGTAAAACCGTTTGAGGATTATAAGAACATAGATCTCGTGTTCTCTATTTGCTAACCATTTCTTTTTGTATGATATTAGGCACGCCATTTTTGGGGAATCATCTGTATATATTCTTTAGTAAAGGGGGTTCCTACTTCCTAACAAGAAATGGGGGCTCAAGTACTAAATTATTATACGGCTTGTTTGAAAATAATGGTAATAATAGAATTCTGGTATTGGAGAACTCTGAAGTATTTTAAGGACCTTTACATATCTTATTAGTAACTAAAGTGTAACACAAGATGGTGTAGCTTAAATGGCTTCACACTCCCGAAAGGGGATTATAGCAAAAACCTCTTTAGGAGTCTCTTTTCTGTAGTAAATAGTGACGTAGTGGTTTGACTGGTTTCCCTTAAAACAAACATTTATATAACCCAAAACCTGGACTCATTTACAATTTATTAGTCAAACCCTTGGGTACGCGGCCCGTGCTCCTTCAGTGCAAAATTGTACTTAATTTCTGTCTTCCTTTTCCTAGTAAGGCTTCATGCTATAGTCATATTACAAGATTTTTCTAATAGAGAGAGATAGCTAACCTGCTTTCCTTTAATTTTGTGAAGCATTAATGGGATGCTGCTGTTTGATGCTTTAAAGCTTGTTTGTGAAGTGTTTATATACAATTTAAATTATAAAATAGATAGAAATGAGTGGTGGTGTGGTCCCATGAAATGTGTGGATAAAAAGTGATTTGACCCATTATAAACATTAGCCAAACATTGGCTTAGTAATGTGGGCTCTTTATTATTTCTTGATCTTAGTATCTATGGACTTACGAGTATATTTGATTGTTCATTTTGCGCAGAGGCTAGACAAAATGACACTTAATTGTTTCTGATACTATATTTCCAAGCTTCTAATTATAATAACAATGGCAGGCTGGGAGCTGCCTTTATCATGCTCTTCTTTTGACTTAAATGATCTGTCGATTTTTGAATATAGATTTGTGAATGAATCCTAACTTTATCTAACTTGATGATATCTTGTTTTCAATCTTTGCAGTCTGATTAATTTTTATTGTTTCAGTTTTTGGAATGTGATTTTAATTTTCTTTGAACAGAAGGATAATACATTCAGTCCCCAGAAGTATGAAGGCGGGGAAGTTCTGTGCGCGCGTGCATATGGTTCATCATTTTTCACCCTTGGAATAAACATAAGGTTTTTACATTTTCTATGTTACCTTCTCTATCTCCACTTGCTATATTTTTCCATAATAAATTGTAAACTTCTATTGCTCTGTTATATGGTCGTTGGAAGTCTAGTTTTTACCTGTAGATTACAGGTCAGAATGGTAAAGTGTTGTGCCATGTGTGGTGTTTATACTTTGTAGCCCCTTATAAATTATTATTTACCGGGCAGGGAATCTTTTCATCATATGCATCTTCGAACTGCCAATAAACTGCTCTATTTGTTGAACATAGTTTTATGTGCTGCTAAATGATTATGGTTTGCTGAGATATGTCCCTGGTGAACTCATTTATGCGTCAACAGGTGTGTTTACAAATAATTTGTCACATTTGGATGTAGACATGTAGGTCCGAGTGGGAGTGTGAAGCCTCTTGAGCTGAGCTGTTGAGTCAGACTTGATTGTTTGATGAGTTTTGAAATTGAGTTCAAGTTTGGATTGATGTTTTAAGGGAATTAATCTTCCGAGTTTTAATCAAGTTGATCCTGATTCGACTAAAGGAGATTTGGCATCTTTCCGTGCATTATCTTATTAATTAGGTTGCAGGGCTGAGTTTGATAAGTTGATGAGCTATAAAATATGTGTTACGGCTTGGCTTCTTAGCTTTAAACTATCTGAAATGAGCCTTTTTGAGCGATCTCTAGTTGAAATTCCGATAGCTTGGTTTTCTTTTCAGTCCTACCGTGCTTCCTTTGGGAGAAATAAAAGTTGACAGCTTTGATATTCTAGGTATTGGGAGTTACTGTTATAATCTTCTAGTTCTCAAGGAGATATTAGTTAGATCTTCTAGCTTTTTGGGAGACATTTCTCTGCTGGCTCTGACTTAACTGATTGTTCTAGTTGTTGACATCATGAAGAAATCTTTTTTCATGCCTTTTGCTGAGAATAATTCCAGTTATTCCTTTGCGTTGCTATAGGTCACGAGAGACACCTATAATGTATGCTATGGCCACATAATATGATGAACGGAAATTTTCATGAACCATTGTGCTATAGGATACCCTGTAATCCGATCCTTTCAAAATAGATTACCCCATTAGATGAAACGTACTGATATGCATTGAATCTCTCGTTTCTCATATGAAATGTAGACTATGACCACCAAATAGTGATGATTAAAAAATTTCATGATCCATGATGCTATAGGGTACTGTGTTATTTGATATTTTCTGATAATATCCCTATCAGATGAAGATCATACTTACTTCAAGTATAGCAATCCAATCATATGATGTATCCAAATAGACATGTTTCTGATAGAAATTAGAGCTGTGTAATTTCCTATGGGCTTGGTCGAGAATTTATGAGCCATAATCATTCTTATATTTCATTGGACATTCTCCTTGTCGTACCAAGTCGATAAAATTTAATGTTATACACTAACATGTCTCCATTAATATACAATGAACTGCTCAGTACAGACGTTGGCTAGAGCAAGTCTGTTATGCCATAATAAACCACACAATCCATACGTGAGGCAACCTTGGTGCCTTAGTTTCAATTAAGGTACAAAATTCATGATAAACCGCATAGATGTATAACAGGACAACCATGTGTCTTAAATTTAATTAAGGTACAAATATATATTAAGCCAATATCACTTGATTAGTCAAATAACAGCTGTCACCTATGTAAATTTGTTTGGTCGTAGAAGGGCTTCTGTTTCCTGAACTAGGGCCTCAGTGTCTTCCTCTAACGTGCAGGAATGGTCGCTTCCTTCTTCACTCATCCAAAAATATTATATCATCGTCAGTGCTGCTGGAGTGTGAAGAAGCTTTGAACCAGGGAAGCATGACTGCAACAAAAACTTTCATCAACTTGCGGAGCAGCGCTATTTTGCACCTGTTTGCTTGCATAGGCAGGTTCTTAGGCCTTGAGGTATGTTCTGCACTCCAGGTTTCTTTTATTTTTTGAATTGGAATTGCAGTCTGGAACTTCAACGACTTATTAAAAATGTTGAAGTTTTGTACTTCTGTTGTCGTTTAAAATTCTTTCCTGTGATTTCAATCGACAGTCTCCTCTAGGTGTCTAATTTATTTGCTTATGATTCCTGCATCAATATGGTGGTAATCTACAGAGATGAATATGAATGCAACTAGAAGACAAGTTGGTTGACTTCAATTGAACACATTAATGGTCTTGCCATTTTGAAGCGTATCTCCCTTCACTATCATATAGAAACTCCCTAATGAAATTGTTTGGATGTATTTAAATTTTGTTAAATAACTAATTGTGTGTCTTCAATTGTTCTTCAGGTATTTGAACATGGTTTTACTCCAGTGAAGGTGCCAAAGAACATTGCAGATGGTTCAAATTCATTAATATTGGGATTCCCGGAATGTGGGAGCTCTTACTTTTTGCTGATGCAACTCGACAAGGAATTCAAACCATTTCTCAAGTTAATAGAAGCTCAGGCAGATTCCACAGGGAAAGGTCGACCTTTTGATAACTTGAATAATGTCATTCGAGTAAATAATGTTGATATTAGTCAGATGAACATGTGTGAAGACGAACTCAATTTGAGTCTTCTTGACCATAGAAAGATCCTCACTATACTTAGTGATGTTGACAGTAGCCGAATTGCTGAGCGTGGTCTGTCTGACTCCAGCAATGAGAGTTTCGCGCTTCGACCTAATCTGCCGTTAAGTTTTTCCTCCATTGTCGATGAGGTGTTTGAACTTGAGAAAGGGTCAAATGCCCCTTCTTTTTCTGGGCATGGTTCTTTTTCAAATTTTGGCACATCTTTCACATCTCATTTTGGCTTGGGTCCTACAAACCTTCATAATGTAAAAGCTGGAAAATCTTCCCCTAGTTGGGAAGGTGCACATATACTACAAGACACTGGAAGCAAATCTAAGGACTTAGTACAGTCTGGTTCCACCAATTCCTTAACCACTGCTTCGGGGAGAAGCCAATCTATGAAGAACTTGTCTACGTCTAAGTCTGATCAGGATTTGTCTTCTCTCAGATCTCTACATTCTGGTGGCTTAGGTTCTTATGGCATAATGGATGAGGAACGGTTGAATGTATCTGGAATTAGCTCCGCTCAACTTTTGACTCCAGCCCAACAAACTGTTGTTCGAGCGTCTTTGGTAAGCTTGAATCCCAACGAGTCTAGAAGCTTGCCCACTGGGGCTGTATCTGGCAGTTTTAGGGTTTCAGAATCTAGCTCGCTGGTTGCTACTCCCGTATGTAAGATACCATCTTTATTATTTGAAATCATCTGAGTTTTTTAAAATGCTCATTTGTACTTGTCCATTTGAGGAGTGGCTCTTATTTTTCAGTTACCTACAATTTTTTGTGAATAATGCTTATCTTGTTATGGCCTATTATTTTTCAGCTCCAGCACTTGATTCTGCAAATCTTGTGAACTCGAAGCAAGAAGCCATTCCTAGACGTGATAGGACACCACGGAAACGTACATTGTCAGATATGTTAAAATCTCTTCCATCGCTCAATCATTTGGAAGTCAATGAAGGAGCTAAAAAGAGAAGGAAAATCATGGAAACTGCTCATGCTCAGTTGCCTCCATCGCAGATGCTCATGTCGTCTGAAATTTCTTTTAAAACTGAAAAATATAGTTATGGAAATCTGATAGCCGAAGCGAACAAAGGCAATGCACCCTCTAGTATATATGTGTCTGTTCTGCTTCATGTAGTCAGGCATTGCTCACTATGCATCAAACATGCTCGACTAACTAGTCAGATGGATGCACTCGACCTTCCATACGTTGAAGAGGTGGGTCTGAGAAGTGCATCCTCAAACTTATGGTTCCGGCTTCCTTTTGCCAGTGGTGATACATGGCAATACATATGCCTGCGTTTGGGGAGACCTGGAAGCATGTATTGGGATGTCAAGATCATTGATCCACACTTTAAAGACTTGTGGGAGCTTCAAAAGGGTAGCAATAATACTGCTTGGGGTTCTGGTGTTCGGATTGCTAATACATCTGATGTGGATTCCCATATTCGTTATGATTCAGAAGGTGTTGTGTTGAGTTACAATCATGTGGAGGCTGACAGTATTAAGAAGTTAGTCGCTGATATTCAAAGGCTTTCAAATGCTAGAATGTTTGCCCTTGGAATGAGAAAACTACTTGGTGCCAGGACTGATGAGAAATTGGAAGAGAGCCCTGTAAACCCTGACAGCAAGGCTTCTGCTGGAGCCAAATCTGTTAATGAGACACCTGAAAGGTTTTCTGAACAGATGAGAAGGGTATTCAGAATCGAAGCAGTTGGATTGATGAGTTTGTGGTTTAGCTTTGGTTCAGGGGTCCTTGCTCGCTTTGTTATTGAATGGGAAGCTGGCAAAGAGGGTTGTACAATGCATGTTTCTCCAGATCAGCTTTGGCCGCATACAAAGGTCTGTTTTTTGTCTGTGCTTCTCAAATATAGAACTTCCTCCCTCCCCCGTGTTCCTTCTTGGTTTCCCATTTACTTTTTCTGTTCTTGTACGATGTATAGAGCATCAAATGTATGTCACGATAAGTGAAAAAAGAAATGTTTTCTATTTCCAAAAAGACCGTGATTAGTGCCAGACAGAAAATCTATTCTCCTGCACAATTGTTCCATACATAAAAGATGGTAATTAGCTCAAATGAAAAATTGAAGCAACTGTAAAGTTAATTGTGAGAGGGTTGTTGACTTAGTACGGTACAGATAAGCTAATTTTGAAAGAAGCATGCGAGATTTGTGGTGATAAGTTATGGGATAGCAGTTACTTTCTGGATTTTGTTCTTGTTGAGCATGTTGTATAGGAATCAGATGAGAAAATATTCTTGGGATTTAGATTGGTGAATGTGATCCTGGAGTTTGCTTATATTTGGGTACTTTCCCCGTGACTCCTAATTAAGGAATCTTACTAAGAAAAAGAACCAACTAAGTTTGTCTAGGCGTGTTGTATACTGCAGCTTGGTTTATTAAGTGTGTTGGTATTTCCTTACCAGGTTGCCAGACTTAACTTTGAAATGATAATGCAGGAATGTGAAAAAATTTGAAACCTGCTAGAGAACAAGGTGAAACCTACTTTGCATCTCAATGTTTAAATGATATGTGATTAACCAATATGGTTGAGGCATATTCCTATGAGTGTCCCTTTACTGGGTGATTCGGTGAAGAGGTTTCATCTTTAGCATTTGAATTTTTCATCTTCCATAATCTCCTGTTGGGAGAAAGAAAGCACGTGCTTCTCTCATTTTTCTCTTGCAGTAAAATGGATCTATGAAGCATCTAGAATATTTGCTTAAGTTACTCAGCTAGGTTGATGTCTCTGGTTTTCTTTGGCTGAAAGAACATAAAAGCTATTTTCACGGTTTCCTTTTTATGGTGGGTGTTTGAGGGGTGGGTGGGTTCTGTTTAAGTATTAGCATCCAACGGGATGTGGGTACCTAACCTCAAGTGGTTTTCCAAGTATGATGGATGTGATTCCTTTTTTAACTCAATTTCTCTTTTACTTGGCTAAAATAGCATATTTCTTGTTGTTTAAGTTATCCTGTGTAATACTCTTCAGATCAGCATTCCTATGATATATTGGGTTTCCTCATCTTAGGGGGTTTTGGTGGTGGAATTGAAGAATGTCTATATATAATTTCTACGATGAAGTGTAGGCATTTAGCCCTAATATTCTCCGATGGTGTTTAGTTCTTTACTGTATTAGAAAAGCATATTAAGTATTTTTGTCTAA
This sequence comes from Fraxinus excelsior, assembly GCA_019097785.1. Taxonomy (NCBI): domain Eukaryota; kingdom Viridiplantae; phylum Streptophyta; class Magnoliopsida; order Lamiales; family Oleaceae; genus Fraxinus; species Fraxinus excelsior. The sequence continues at coordinate 9,608,888 of CM032624.1, forward strand.
GATTAAAATAAAGGAAAGTTACTTTTAAGTAACTTTTTCTCTAAATATGTTTTGGATAACTTAATTTTTTCTTATTTTACCTTTGGTTCAAAATATGTAACTTATTTAAACTTCAATTATTTATTTTAGAACTTAGTTATTTAATTTTGAGTAGATTTATTTCTAGTAAATTTTCATTTTGCCTGCAAAATGTATGGATAACTTGTTTTTCTTTTACTGTTAATTAAAAAAAAAAAAATTACATTTTATCTTTGTGTCAAAATAAGTAGCTTTTTCTTAACTTTGATGAAAAAAAAAGTTATTTATTTTATAACATACTTGTTAACTTTTAAGTAGATTTACATTTTGTCTACAGAATGTTTGGATAACTTATTTTTTTTTACTGTTAATTAAAAAATTACTTTTGTTAATTCTTACCTCACTATCAAAATAAGTAATTAATTCCTGACTTAAATTAATAAAAAACTTATTTACTGAAAAAACTATATAAAATTTACACGTCATTTCAACTAATCTTTTCCTTAATAATTAATTACACGTGAATTAGTAACACAGTGTAAACCCATCTATAAAGTGCCTTATTTTAATCTAGTTGACTGGAGGAGGATAAGCTCTCCGAATTGATTTAATCCACGTATCATTTGCACCAATCAAGGGATGATTATATTATACCTTGTCAGGTCTAATGTGGTGCACCGATTATTCTCGTAATGTCTACCATGATGTTCAGGTCCTTAAACCAAGCATGATGGGAGTTGCAAAGGATAATTTTTTAACTTATTTTCGTTCTAGTTACTGCAGAATTCGCCCAGTGCTTGCTTCTCGTTTAAAGTTGCATCTGTTGATATGCTGATCAAATTAGTTTTCTTCTTCTTCCTGGTTTCTCTTGACAAATTCATGAATTTATGGTTTTACCTCTGTTATACAGTTTCTGGAAGATTTTATCAATGGTGCTGAAGTTGCATCCCTTTTGGACTGCATTCGACTTACTGCTGGACCCTTACATGCTCTTGCTGCTGCAACACGGCCTGCACGAGCTGCTCCAGTTTCTGGGGTTCCTGGTGTTGCAGCATCTTTTTCTTCTGCTTTGAAGCAGAGTGGGTACATACCATCTCAGGGTCATCTGCCAAGCAATTCTAACACAAATACAAGTCAAGCTTCCTCTGGTTCTGCAGGTAATCCTGGTGCACCTATCTCTTCTGGTCCTGTTGGGAGTCACAACCACCATACTGCTTCAATGTTGGCAGCAGCAGCTGCTGCTGCTGGAAGAGGTGGTTCTGGCATTGTTCCAAGTTCTCTGTTGCCTATTGACGTTTCTGTAGTACTTCGCGGCCCATACTGGATTCGGATAATATACCGCAAAAACTTTGCTGTAGACATGCGGTGTTATGCCGGAGATCAAGTCTGGTTGCAACCAGCAACCCCGCCGAGAGGGGGTCCATCAGTTGGAGGATCACTACCATGTCCACAGTTTCGACCTTTTATTATGGAGCATGTAGCTCAGGAACTGAATGGCATAGATTCTAATTTTCCAGGGGCACAACAAGCACTTGGACTCACAAATTTAAGTAATCCTAATCCAAGTTCAGCTCCACAGCTGTCAGCTGCCAATGGAAATAGAACGAACCTCTCAAATTCTGCTGCTGCAATCTCTCGTCCAGGAAATGCAATATCTGGACTCAACCGCCTTGCAAATGTTCTTCCAGGACCTACAAATCTGGCTGCGGTGAATCCATTACGTAGATCACCTGGCTCAGGTGTCCCTGCCCATGTTAGAGGGGAGTTAAATACTGCTATAATTGGACTTGGGGATGATGGAGGTTATGGTGGCGGATGGGTCCCTGTTGTGGCACTTAAAAAAGTCCTTAGAGGTATTCTCAAGTATCTTGGAGTACTCTGGCTGTTTGCACAGTTACCAGACCTATTGAGAGAGATCTTGGGATCAATTCTGAAAGATAATGAAGGTGCACTACTGAACTTGGATCAGGAGCAGCCGGCCTTGCGCTTCTTTGTCGGGTAGTGCTATAAGCTACATTTTACATTCTAAGTTTCTCTGTTCATATAGCAAAGAAAATGTAGACTTTTGAGGGAAAAAAAAAAATTAGTTCTAGTCCCACAGGAAACAATTGGTTATTAGAAGTTTAAATTGGATTGCAAGGTCTTTCTTGATAAGTCAAAATTCCATGGACCAGCTTTCTTCTCATTCACTTCATCCAAACTTATTGACTATCAAGAACTAGTGTCTTAGCCCCCATCATCATCTGATCCTCAAACGAACCAATTCGGTCTTTTCATTTCAATATTGAATTTTCCTATTCTGTTTCAAGGCCATCACTTGGTACTAGAAAGAAACCAATGCATCGTCTTCATTTTTTCTCTGCTCCATGGCATCATAAAAAGAAAATCAATGCTTCCTCATCGTCGTAGGTGCAAGAGAACTCTTATTGGCCGGTTTCATCATCTCATATTCTTCAAAAGCTTCTTCAGTTTTTTGTGAACCCTCATCATTTTACTCAGATATACTGCTTTCATCTATTAGTGGTTGACTTATCTGCAGTTTCGTCAATTTACAATTGCCAATTTACACTCTCCGCAAGGGTTAGCCACTGATGTTTTCTGGTTGATCTTCTCACACTTAGCAAAGCTTTTGATGTCATCAAAATGCTTTCTTCTGCATCCTCTTTCTCCATTGGCCACCATCTGACCAACAACAATGACAACAAAAACTAGATCTTTTCCCCTATAAAGTTAGGGTTGGCAACATGATCACTATATTCATCAAAAGATTCAATGACAACATGATCTTTTCCCTTGTAGAATTTGATTTGGGCAGTCTCTTTCCAATCTTTCTTGGGTTTTTGGGTCTTTTAGGGGGGTATGCACAGAAATTGAAAAGAAAGGCAGGTAATGAAATGTGAAAAAGAGAAGTCAGGGCACAAATTTAATTGACCTACCGGACTGTAAAGGTTATTTGGAAAAAGAAAAGGGAGGAGTTTACCATGACGAAAACTCAACTTTATATGGGAATATGTTTCCTTTTAAATAAACCATCGAAGCCTAGGCTAGGTTTTGAGGCTTCAACCTAACTTAGTTGGGGGCTTTGGCATTGGCCTCTAAATTGTCTATAGATTGAAAAGATCCTTACAAATGGGAGGGGTACATGCCTCTACAAAAAAGTGTATTACTTCCAGAAATATAAGTTTGGAGGCACTACTTGCATTACAGACTCTAGTAGCCTTGATATAAAATGAAATTAACCATACACTAATTTGCAAAGCTAGCTATCATTTTGTAAAATAGCCCTATAATAAATCTCTGCTATTGCATTTACTATTTCGAATTCATGAAATTGATCCGAAGAAATTATGCTCTTTACTTGCAAATGGAGACCCATCGATTGAATTTTCTTTACACACTTTATTTGTATACCTTTCATTAGCACACCGATTGCCCAATAGCTGCATGTTCTGATACAATAATATTTGTATACATTCTGAGAGCCCCCTTGTTCTTTACAAGACTTGTTATGGGCATAATTGAGTCCGATTCAGTCCATACAGTGCAAAAGTTCCAATTACAAGCAAAGTTGATGTTCAGCGAGAATAGCACACAGCTTGTTCACTAAGTTGGGGCTAGTTCCATAAAAGTCATAGAATGCACTAATATACTATCCTAGATGATAAAAAATAAAGCCCCCTTTAGATGATTCCAGTGGTGGTTTGATCCATCTAATGATAATAGCTTTCTTAGGGCTGGGTCTGCTAACTGAAATGCCATGAATTCTGGCAAGGTCCAAATCTCCTCTCTAAATATGAGGTTTAGTTCTTATTCATCAGAAAAGGGAGGGAGTTGTGCGTGGTTATGTGAATATAGAGAGGAATATAGAAAGAATAGAAGTGTGGTGAATAGAGGCACAAATATGAAATAGTATAAAATTGGAAATTGTATTTATTGGAAAGTGATGTAAAAATTTAGCAATGCATCGTTGTTACTAAGATCTTTTACTTCATAGAACTTTATTATTTAGTTATTGATATAATTTTTATTTTAAATTGATGAGAATTAATTTATGCCCATAAATTATGTGTGCATGCTATGTTTATAATTTATTTATTTTATTTTCGGGGTTCATCACAATTGACCCTTTGTCCTTTGACCTTTTCCGGTTCAATATCTGGACCAGGTTTTGAAAACATTGATATTCATAGATCCTTTGTGCAATTATATTATTTGTAGAAGAAGTTTGTTGCACATGCATCTTCAAATTTTTGATCATATGTTTGTACCTTCTAATATGAAAGGATTCTATTTCAGGGGCTACGTCTTTGCTGTTAGTGTTCACAGAGTTCAACTTCTTCTCCAAGTCCTCAGTGTAAAAAGGTTCCATCATTCTCAACAACAGCAACAAAATGCAGCTGCTGCCCAAGAGGAATTAACTCAGTCTGAAATAGGCGAGATATGTGACTACTTTAGTCGTCGGGTTGCATCAGAGCCTTACGATGCTTCTCGTGTTGCTTCATTTATTACACTTTTGACTCTACCAATTTCAGTTTTAAGAGAATTTTTAAAACTTATTGCATGGAAGAAAGGATTGGCTCAAGGGCAAGGTAGTGATATAGTTTCTGCACAGAAATCCCGCATTGAACTTTGTCTTGAGAATCATGTTGGATTTACTGCGGATGGGAACTCAGGAAATTCATCTGCATCCAAAAGCAATATTCAGTACGATCGGGCTCATAACTCGGTCGATTTTGCATTGACAGTTGTTCTTGATCCTGCACACATACCACCCATAAATGCTGCTGGTGGTGCTGCTTGGTTGCCGTACTGTGTCTCAGTGAGATTGAGATACTCATTTGGTGAAAATCCTAATGTATCTTTCGTTGGAATGGAGGGGAGCCATGGTGGCCGTGCATGCTGGACGCGAATTGAGGACTGGGATAAATGTAAACAGAGGGTAGGCCGAACTGTTGAAGTGAATGGATCTTCTGGTGTGGATGCTAATCAGGGAAGGTTGAGGGTCGTTGCTGAGAGTGTACAAAGAACACTGCAAGTAAGCCTTCAAGGGCTAAGAGATGGCATTGGAATGACTTCTTGACTCTTAAAAATGACGACACATTGCTGCTTAGTATTACTGTCTACAAAGAAGCCAGCTTGCTTTCTCGAGTCAACAATTACATCGTGTGCAATGCTGCTTGCTTTTACAGGGCCTGGAGAAATAAGAAAAAACTAGAATTGACAAATGCTGACCGAAGAAGTTGCTGGGTTGTATACGCAAGTTTGTTTGGTGTATTCGTTGATGGGCTAACCCAGATTTAGATTCAGGTTGTGGTTTTCCCTTTGTACAGTTCATTTATCCGCTGTAAAAATTTGTTTCCTTTTATAATTTTGTACCCTTTGAACTGGCAAGTAAACTGGTTCCAATCCTTGTTGAAGAAACTCAAAAGTAGCTCATATTCAGATAGGGACCAAAGTAGACTAGTGTGTTTGTTTTCATTCTATTCTAGCAAGGGAACATGGTTCGAATAGTTGAATTGTGATAATTTTGCTGTCAAATTTTGTAATTAGTGTCAGGTGAATTATAGTTCTCTTGAATAGATATGGTTAAACCGCTTGGGTATTAGTTTCAGCATGTATAAATATGATTGTGAAGGTATAGAAAAAGCTCATTTGGTAATGGGAAGCAGAGGTTTATTATAAAATCATTCTATAATTAATGCAACTGAACATCATTTACAGTAGTTTACTCATATTTATCCAATTATTCTGTGTGTGTGTGTGTGTGTATATATGCATGCTATGAGCATTTTCCTTGGCATTGTAGTACTCCATCAATAAGCTATGATATGTAGAACTAAATTAGAACCCTTCATGTCCTCGCTCCAGGAAATACTAGAAAGATTAAAAATGCTATTTCTATCATTTGGGTCGAATATGATCCAATAAGAAAGCTCTCAACTCTTATCATAGTTTGGTGCAATATGATCAAAAGGATTTAATGTGCGACACTATTAGTCTACGACTTATTATGTAACTAGAACAAGTGTTGCACACAAGAAGCTATAGCAAGACAGAGTAAGCACGTCTACAAATTTAAGAACTCTCCATGCTTGAGACTTTGGCTTCTTGCTCCTCTCCTTCGCTAACTCTTGTAATATTTTCTGGTGACTCCAATGGAGAATCAGTATCCTTTTTCAGTTCTGTTTCAAATTCTTTTGCCGCCTGCAATTGGAAAATGTCAATAGTACACGTGCTTAATTATGTGTTGGTATGTGATATATATATATATGAAAAATAATACAGGAAAGGAGAATCCCAAATGGAGTATTTCATTTTGAATAATGTTATTCATCCCCACTGGGATTACAACCCCAGTCTATGTGGCTCTAAATGATAGATTAAATGAAATGTCTTATTTAATTTCACCTATTATTTAATCTCATATTAACGCCACTTAGATTGGAGTTGTAATGAATAGCATCACTCTTTCATTTTTCCTATATTCTTTATAAAATAGAACTTGTAGAGAAGAAGCGAGAAGTTTGACAAACTTATGGAGATGTGCAAGGTATAAATTGCTAAGGTTTAATGAGTTGTGTTTTAGGAAGCACTTTGAGCACAAACGAAAACTGTATAATGTGTAAGACATGCACCAATCAATTAACCATGATGCGCAGAGTTCAAATTTAACGCAACAAAAAGCTGTCTGAAGCCATGCTATCCTATCTATTCTCTCTCTTCGTAATCTCTCATCCACTATAATGTATCCCTTGGTCAATGATCATTTTTTGCTTGTAAATATTGTAGAAGAACAGGATGATGGTAGATAGGCCCAAGGGATAATTTCAAGAGGCAGCATAGGAGGATATGAGGACAAACACAAATGTGTAAACTAGCTAGTCACATAATATCCAACTTTACGGCTCAAGTTGAACTGTGCATAGCCAAAAGTTGACCCAAGGATAGATATATTTGCGAGGAACGTGTAAATTAAATTTGCATGCTAAACAAGAGTAATCTCAAACGAATAACCAGATTCTTCCTTTAAAACTAAAAATATGCTATAACAAACAAATATTGGATTACTGAATTGTGACCCCTTCATCAAAGCATAAACAAGTCTTCCACAATAAGCCAGTAGAGTAAACATGCACGGGACTCACCATAGTTAGGACCTAGAAATCTATATGTGAGAAAGTGTGACGCACACTAACTCATTCACCGGAGTATAGAATTCTATTATGTGAAGCTCTTATATTCTAGAGGTGGAAGGATATGCTCAGAACATGGTCTGGGCGCTCAATTAACTTTACATGGGCAAAATTTTTTTTTTTTTTTTTTTTCTTTGATGAAATTCCTTTTTTTAGTAGATTTTTTTTTTTTTTCAATGCAGTATAAATCTTTTTGTCCCCCTAGCTCTGCCCCTACCCAATCCCCATAAAAAATTTGACAAGGAATTTTCTCTCTCATTGAAAGGAATATGTGATTTGAAATAGTGGGCGGCACTACTTGATTTTAAAGATCCAATCTATTGCTCAATGAACGAAACCTTGTTAACATATTCACCTCAATATGATTGACTAATCCTTAATGTTTTTCATTTGTTAACTTGTATCTTTCTACTTCATATTCACCTCAATATGATGATAAACATTGACTCCTTACTTTTCTTAAAGGAGAATGTAAGTAATATGCAGCGGACTCCCCAAGTGACACCTGAATTAAATAGTGTATCAAAAAGGAGGAACAGTACTTAGTTGGATTTGAAGCGCTCTACAATATGCCCCCGTTTGATCTACATTATTATCTCATTGAAATGAAAAATATGACCGTTATCTATCACATCAACATTTAAATTCAAATTTTATATCTCGTGTGGGCCCAAGTAACGGCTATATTTTTTATTCTCATTCTACGATAATTTGGCTCAAACAAGGCCTAAGTTTATATTGGTTTATACTTTCTAACATACTCTGCTTGCCACAATCTATTTTTCAAATAAGTTCCCGCGAAGTTGATCCGCATGCTCTATAAGTTATGAAAACAAATGAGTCTTAAGAATGTTAAGATTTAAGGATATCCAAATTATGCTACGAAATGAAAGGCAAACAAAATGGTGAGGTCGGAAAGGTGTAGGTTGTATGATATCCTAAAGAGTCACTAGGATATTATTTCTATGTTTCGCAAGAATGTAGAGTTGTTTGCAAGAACACAATTTTCTTGGATAAGTGTGTGATAATGAGGGGCTAGGAACAAATATAAGTCAAAAGAAAATTTCATTTGGCCTCAGACTACTACAAATGCCTGAGGACATTAGATAATACACAAGCTATTAGGAGATCTGTATAGTATCGCATCTTCTAGACAGATAAGGATTTCTTTACGAGGATGTTGATGAACCAGGTTCCTACTATGAAATAACTACTGTAGACATGATTTTACAAGTCCGATATCGACTTGAGTAAGAGACTAAGAAATGGCGGTTGCCGGTGGAACAGACGATTATCAGTGTATCCTGAAAGGGCCGAAACATTGGAAGGGAGAGACAAAGATAGCAAAGTAGTAGTAGTATATCAATTAGGCTCTAACAATGCAAAAATACCAGCACATGGTACTTCTTTAAATGGGATTGTGGTACTCATATCATTAACTTAGATGCTGCAGTAATCGCGAGTGTGCTTCTTAGAGAAAAAGTTCATATTGGACACGTCACATGAAATTTCAAGTGTTATCAATGAATTTCCTTATGATAAAGTTGAGTAGGTTATGACCTAAGGCACTATTGTGGTTCTGCATATGGATTAATATGACAGATTGTGGCATAATGATCTTACTCTAACGAATGACTATACTAAGTCCATATTGGTCATAGTACATATATACATGGAGGCATGTAGGTGGACAAACATATCATCTATCAACTTATAGTTGGTGTGTGGGGATATTTTAACAATAACCAACTTCAATTTTAACTTGAGGAGGTTGCCATGCTCAAGCCTCCGAATAATTGGAGAGTTCTTTCGCAAATATATTTCCAAGAGAAGATTTCATTAATTGACAGAATTTTGTGGCCCTATTGACTGGAAACCTAACAGTGTGTTCTAGCGTGCGAGGATGCATAGGTCGACGGAGAGGTGGCCTTAATCTGTTCGGACAGATTTTGGAGTTAAAAAAAAAAATCTTCCACGTTCAAAACCCAATTTTTCATCTTCTTCAATGTCAACTCAGTCACTTTTCACCAAAATTATAAAGCATATAAATTCATGCCTTCAGAAAATGAAAAATGTTCACAATAACGTTCTCAAATAGGAAAAAAGAAAAAAAAGAGGACCTGTTGGAAGCTCTTGACCGTCTTGCCAATACTGCGGCCGACTTCCGGAATCTGCTTGGGCCCAAAAACAAGGGCAGCCACTCCAGCAATGACCACCAGCTCCGGCACCCCAAGCCCGAACAAGCAGTTACACGACATCCCCTTTTTCTGTTTCCTGCTAATTCTTCTCGATCCACCAAGAACCAGGACCAGATTGGCACGGCCATTGATATTGTTATTGAAAAACACTGAACTAGAAGAACCCAGAAGAGAAGTGCCCATAAATGGTGTAAATCTTGTAGATGGTGAAAGATTGAGTGCGGCAGATGGGATGGTCGCCATTTTCAGAATAATTGAAGGAAAAAATTGCAATCTTTAGCCTAGCTATTCCTTAGAAAGAGATTTTATTCTTGCTCGTGTATTGTGTGTTTAATCTGGGAAATTGGAGTTGAGCATATCCACTACAAGTGATGTTATTAAATGAGGAAAAATTGCTAAAGAGATCCTTAACCTTTACGAAAAACTATAAATAGGTTCTTTTGATCTCGATTTCATGATGTCAAAAAGCACAAATATTTTGATTTTTTTTAAAAATATTTTCGCTTTATTTTTCTTCTCTTTCTTTTATTTATCTTATATTAAATTAAGCATGTACTCAGACGTGATTTTTAACGTCTTTCTTGGTAGATTTAGTTCGATTTCCATTGCTATAAAAAAATTTGAAAAATACAGTAAAAGAAACGACCATAGTTGAATGTGTGATGCTAACAATATTTGAAAGGTTAGAAATTTATTTATGTTCTTTGAAAGATTATGGCCTCAACAGCAACTTTAACATGAAATAACCAAGGCTTTGGTGGTAGGTTACATGGAGTTATTTATTGATTATTTTACCCAATACGAACATATACTACAATAATTAATAAGCATATTTTTCACGTGGTCAAGTTACAAAATTCAGATTTGACTCAAATCGTAAGGACATGTTTGGCTTGGCTTAACGAAAGATCAATACCATAAAATTTAATATCCAAGAAAGCCAATTATAGTTCGAAAAATGATTGAAGTAGACCAATAACATATATCTAATCCTCCTCAAGATTGATGGAATCCTTGAACTTGGCATACAAAATCTTCTTCAATTCAGCCATCTGACTAACTATGGATTCCTTCTCTTCAGTCAATTTCTCCAAGTTCTTTTCAGTAACCTCTTTCATCTGCTCGATCCTGTTCTCGACTTCATCTTTTGGGACGTGAGCAAATACCTCCCCTATCTGGAATCGCACTATGTCTTCATCAGTGAGAATCAACTCATTGCTTGCATCCTCGAGACTCTCATTTGTTTCCTGAACAAAATTTATACAGCGTAAAAGTAAGCCAAAGGTTTAGAATGATACAATAAGAGAGGAAAGTCGCATCATGATTAGATATACATGGAAGGACATAACAAATTTAAAAGAAGACGGTAATGGAATAATATTTCAGGCTTGGAATTTGTCGATAAAGCCACAACTGGGAGAGTGGAAGGAGCTTAAATATTTATTCAAAGGTCAGATGCACCTTTATAGCTAAAACAGTTGAAACAAGATATAAACTGAAAGGAATTACAATAGATTGTGAGCATTTGAAAGGCTCACTCTCCCAATTTCACACCCAAAATCTGCCTAAATGTTTATAAAACTCCCTCCCCTTAATTATGGTTAGAAGCCTTCACATTTATTCTACTAAATCCCCATAATACTTCTCCCCTACTTTAACTAATTAAAGGGAAATATTCACCTGCCTTTTGGGGCTAATCATGTTCTACATGTGCCCAGCTATATTATCTCAGTCAAATCAACCACTAATGCTCAACCTTCATTTCCCAAAATTTTCAAAATTGAATTTTTACAATGTTAGCTGAAAGTGTGCTAAAGATCTAAAACCAGTTCATAGATATCTATATCTCATTACTCAATACCTCAAAAGAAAATATCGCCATGGAAAGTGGGATTTGAAAGATACATTAAGCCCCTTTTGCTTTCCACAAATATGCTCATCGACACGTGCTGATTCAAATGTGGAATTTATTCCAAGAAAATAAGCCTGATATAGCACATTAAAAAGACTCTCCCCACCCCCACCCCCCACCCCTTTAGGGGGGAATTTTTATATTAGATGGAGTGCGAGATTCATGGGAAAGAGGAGGAAACTTCCCTTCCTTTGCAGAGGGAATCATTAGCCCATCATCTATTCTGTGATGTATCACCCCGTCTGTAATCTTATGTGCGCTTTTTGTGGCTCATGACACTAGTTTTTACTCCCTTTTTTTCAGGCAAGCAAAAATCCAGATAGTAAAATCCAAGAACTTGTATTAAATAACATCTTTACTCGCTGGAACCGAGCCTGAGAGCAACGTTTTGTCTTTACTGTAACAAATCTATATTAGCTTTTGTGACATGACATGAATTAATAGTATCATGTTATATACCAGTTTTAAAGAAGTCTTAACTTGTTTTAGCACAATTCCCTGGTCACAAGAAATTTAGTGGGTGTTTGGTGGGGGATTAAAATTACATTTTTAGTAGATTGTGATAGAAGTTTTTGAAATGTGTGGTTGAAAAGTTGTGAGACTGATGAAAGATGTGGTTAATATTGATTGTTTGACTTTGACTTAGATTAAAATCTGATTTTAATGTGAAACAAATAGGGCCTTAGAAGATTCCAACACTTCTGAACTACTGGACAATAAGCTTTCACTCTCACTCTCAGTCCCACTGCTAATAACCAGCTTAATACCACCATCTTCCTCCAGTGACTCCAGCGCCAAAAATGCATCAAATCCCACTGTCAGTGGCTGAAAAAGTCCATTTTCTTCAGGAAACTAACACGTGATACACTGTTAAGCGGGATACTCAAACATCAAAAAAGGCAAATGATGATAGAAAGCAACATTATAAACAAATCATTACTCTGTACCCTCATCACCGACCAGTATGAAGTTGAATTTATAAATACGATTCACAAATCCTCCTGGGTGAAAGAATATTTCATCTAAAACTGGATATTTCAATCTATTTCTACAAAAAATCCTAAACTAAATCCTGACTCAGAAGTTAGAATAGTTTTGGTGTTGGATTCTATTATTTTTCGTCACTACAAAATGATGTGGAAACATGTTTCCAATCACAAAAAATGTATCGAGACATCAATACCTAAATCAAAGCCATCTGTGAAATCCTCCCATGTCTCAGAAATTCCATTTCAGAGCCGTGAGCCATGAGAAATTCTGACAACTACTCAAGAAGTCACGCAAATAAATATAACACTTAGACTCTGTAATCCTCTTCCATTGAAATTCAAACTGGGAAAATGGCCTATCCATTTATGCAGCTGAACCCTGTGGACAACAGCCAATTTCACTCCCAGTACACTACAAACAAAAATCACCTAGACCAAGTGAAACTCCTTGACAGTTTTTCATTCCAAAGGAAAAACCCCTCAAATTTTCGTGCCTTTTAAGAATTGAAATCCAGGTTAATTTAGAAGGAAAATATTTAGGTCATTATACCATGCAACATTTTCTTCAATTGAATTGACCCCACCTTACAGAGAAGACCTCTCCATACATCATTTATGTTACTTTTCAAGCATCGCCTAAAATCACCATCTAATGGTAGCACAGACCAATTTTCCTACTTCAGAGCACAACTTCACTGCCAAAAGATCAATATTTTACGTCCCATAGAAATAAGCTTGCTCCTCTCAATATTAATTTTTAGTCATTAAACAACTTCAAACAAGCAAAACAAATGAAAAAATCCGTCACGAACCTCAACATCACAGGGTACTATTGCATCATTTGCTTGAACTGAGAGTTTACTCCAAATCTAGTACTAATCACTGAGCCAAACCATACACCGATTGACTGCCAGCAATTTGAGCCCACAAAGTTACAAATAACATATATGTATATATTGTGCGCATTCTTTTGTATATTCTCACTTTGAAATCTTAATTTCTAATGGTAAGTTCGTAACTAAGTTGAATTTCCCTTTCTAAATTATTATCATTGATGCTGCCCAAAAATCGTACCTGTTGACTTCCCGAGCTTGACGACGAGAATGAGCACGAACGAGATCTTCCGGTACCTGAAACAAAGGCGTCGAGGGTTGGCCTCGTCGCCCCTCCGATGCTTAAGTCAGAGAGAGAATAGGAAGAGTGAATATATGCTGAAAATATGTGTAAAAGCGTACCTGAATAATGAATGATGGTGACCTATTTATAGTGGTAGGTAGCGTGGTTCAAGTATGATTCATCTCCGTATTTCCAGGCGTGATTATCGGGATAGGTGTTGGAACATAAACAGGTCTCTAAACTTACCTTGTTAGAAGTGTTATCAAAGGAAGGACTCCTTCTTGGTCTAGGGTTCCTTGGAAAGACAGTAGTTGGGTAGAGTTAGGAGACTCTCCGGATGAGGGCTGGTGGAACATGACCATGGCTCGTTTGATGTTGGCCAAGTAACTATCCCGACCACAGTATCCCGAGGACTATTGATGTCACGCTTGGCCGATTTGGGGGGACGGGTCCTCGAGCATTGGGGAATGTCTCGAGGACACAAACGCCCGAGGACCTAGAGTTCCAGAAATGTAAAACGAGGGAACTTGGAAGTCCTCGTGCTCGAGGTGATACATGATCGACCACATCATTGGCCCCCTGCATCTGGACCTAAGGGTTCGAGTGCTTAGGTGTGGATGCATATGAGCTCGATCTATCAGCCGTGGAGGGCGTGGAAGCTCGAGCTCGCGATATAAAGATCTCTGACAATGGTAATTAATGCGTCGGCGGACAGTGGTGGTTGGATCCCTGACACGTGGCGAAATCTGACGGTTCTGGAGGCGACTCTTGGACTCCCGTTTCACCCCCTATAAATATGGGTTTCACTTTTTCATTTTTCACTTTTCAAACTGCTGTAAAAGTTCTCCACGAGGTCGAGCTCGAGCAAGATCCTTAGTCTTTCTTTTGGTCTTCTAGTCATTTAAGGTAAGTCTTCGAGCTCTAAGTAATTTATTAAGTTATCCTCGAGGGATGTCAGGTGGTGAGGGTAATAGGGGTTCTGGGAGTTCGAGTAGTAGTGAGGACCTAGGAACGTCGATGATCCCCGTAGCCGTCCCTCTAGATGCACGACCTAGGTATCAGGGTAATGTCGAGTTCAAAGCTCCCGACGACCCTTGTAGATTTAAAGAGCATCTGGCCCTAGGAGCTGCTCGAGAATATGGACTGATGCCTGAGTGCGATGTGAGGTCGCCTTCGTTCGAGGATAGGATGGCTCAGGCTCGGGATAACGAGTTTGTCATTTTTAGGGATAGCCTAAAGGCCGGGTTCAGGTGGCCGTTGCACCCCTTTTTTCTGAGTTTCTTAGTCGAGCACTCCATGTGCCCTGGGCACTTGGTGCCCAACGCATGGAGGATGCTCGTTTACTTCTTTATAGCCTGTAGGTACTTGGGGATCGAGCCATACCTCGACCTCTGTCGAATGGTGTTCGAGCTTAAGCAGCTCCCCCAGTTTACCTGCTTTGCTTACTTATCGACTCGAGGAGGTTTTAAGGTCCCGAGTATGCCGAGCTCATTGAAGGGTTGGAAAGAGAGGTGGTTTTATGTAGTAGCTCAGGGTCCAGACTTTCCCTTTTGGTCGAGGTGGGGTGTTCCCGATGTTGCCAAATTTTGTGAGGGTCAGGCATATTTTGAGTCGTTAGAGCGGGATAGGCAGATGCTCGAGGATCTCGAACCTCTAGTGCCCGATATGAAGGAAATCCTCGGGGATGAAATTCTAGATCTTGCCGATGTTAGAGGCTTCGAGGGTAGGCGTTGTTTCTTTGTTTCAATTTTGTCCTCGTGCTATATATATGCTCGAGCTAATGAGATGTTCTTATTTTTTAACGTAGGCATGTCTTTCGATCCCTCGGCCGTCAGGAGGTTTGTAAACGCCAAGGCAAAGGCTCCTCAGCCTCAAGCAAAAGCCCCGAGCAAGGGCAAGAAGAGACCTCGAGTCTCGAGAAGGGAAGAAACGCCACGAGGTCCTGGCGAGACTTCACAAGCCAGGCGTCCCGAGCCCAGCCCTAGGCCCGACCGTTCTCAATTCTTGAGGGAGCTCCCTCCTCGACGAACCCCCGAGGTCGTAGACCTCGAGGACGATTGCATTCCGCCCGTCTCCTCTGTTATGGAGGACTATGAGAGGTGCCACCTTGTGCCGAGCATTGTGGCAAAGTACCGGGGAGACGTTGGGTTCGATGATGGGATGAAAGCCCTCGAGCTCCTGACACTGAAGGTAAAGCTTGTTTCCAGCTTATTTTTCAAGTATTTTTCTCGACGTCCTCATCGTTTTCTTTTCTCTATTACAGACCCTGAGTGTTGCTCGAGGCCTCTCGCTTCAGGGGATGGACGAGTCCCATAAGATGGCTGGTCTTGTGGAAGCCGTCGAGTTAAGGGACAAGAAGCTGGCCGACCTGAGGACCGAACGCGATGTCCTTCTGAAGGAGAGAGAGGAAGGTCGAGCCGAGCTGCAAAGAGCTCGAGATGAAATTGGCTCGGTCAAGGATAAGGCTGAAGAGGCCAAGTTGGAGCTCGATCGTGTTCGCAAGGAGCATGAAGCAGAGTTGTCCGAGGTAAAGGCCCGAGCTTGGGAAGAGTTCAAGACCTCCGAGGACTGCGACAAGCTGAAGGGGGAGTATGCGTCGGGGGCGTACCTCCATGCATTCAAAGAGGCCCGGGCTTATCTTCGAGTGAACTTACCCAACGTCCAGCCCGACGATCTGAAGGCCGTGCCCGGGATTGCAGATACTCTCGAACTGTCAGAGACCGAGGATGGCACCCCGGAAGGCGATGACGCCGAGGATGACGCCGATGATGATGATGATGTCGAGGTTGATGTCGAGGCTTCTGCCCCTGATGACTTAGATTAGGAATGCTCGAGCATGATGTTTTTTGAATGTAAATTTCAATCTTTTGGTACAAGTAAATTTCCCGAGCAATGTAGTTTTGTTTTTCATATTTCTCGATCATTTAATTTCCTGTTCATCGACAACGTGCTCAATTAAAAGACGAGCTGACGATGTACAAGTATGGGGTCTAATCTCGACGATTGCTTCCTGAATAAACTTGAACTTGATCTCGACGAGTGCTCATAAATAAAATTGAACTCGACCTCGACGATTGCTCCTTGAATAAACTTGAACTTGATCTCGACGAGTGCTCATAAATAAAATTGAACTTGACCTCGACGATTGCTCTTGAATAAAATTGAACTTGACCTCGACGAGTGCTCATAAATAAAATTGAACTCGACCTCGACGATTGCTCCTTGAATAAACTTGAACTTGATCTCGACGAGTGCTCATAAATAAAATTGAACTTGACCTCGACGAGTGCTCATAAATAAAATTGAACTTGACCTCGACGATTGCTCCTTGAATAAAATTGGTCCTTAGCTCGATGATAGTTTATGGAATAAAATCGATCCTAAGCTCGAGGATATTTAACAATTGTTTTAGAGCTCCATGTGTTTATTCCGATGACGGACCTCATAATGAGAGTAAGTCCGAGCTCGAAGGTAGCACACGAGTGTTGAGCTCGATGATATCTTATGTAACAAATGAGTCGCTTAAATAATTGAATCCTGATCTCGAGGATAGCAGCCTTTATGAACCTTTTCTGGGCTCGAGGATGGCTCTTATGATCCTGAGCCTGACGATGGCTCACGTTATTATTAAGTCGTGAGCTTGATGACAGCTTACTAAAGTGTTGAGCTCGACGATTCGGAACATGTGCGTGCAGTCTCGAGCTCGAGGACTATTCAACTAATTTTGTTCAATTCTTATTTTGGGAATGGTCGAGCTCGAGGTATATTTTTAAGGGGGCCCGCTAGTTGCGGGACTTCGTGGAGAGCATGCCCGTAGCATGTCTCGAGGTATGCCCATGACCCGTTCGAGGTGACTGCTCGTATTATGTCATGGGGGCCCGCTAGTTGCGGGACTTCGTGGAGAGCATGCCCGTAGCATGTCTCGAGGTATGCCCATGACTTGTTCGAGGTGATTGCTCGTATTATGTCATGGGGGCCCGCTAGTTGCGGGACTTCGTGGAGAGCATGCCCGTAGCATGTCTCGAGGTATGCCCATGACTTGTTCGAGGTGGTTGCTCGTATTATGTCATGGGGGCCCGCTAGTTGCGGGACTTCGTGGAGAGCATGCCCGTAGCATGTCTCGAGGTATGCCCATGTGTTCGAGGTGATTGCTCGTATTATGTCATGGGGGCCCGCTAGTTGCGGGACTTCGTGGAGAGCATGCCCGTAGCATGTCTCGAGGGTGCCTGCGCGGGGCATTTGCCATAGTTACTTGTCATAAACTTTGCTCATGTTCTAGAACAGGAAAAGGCTCATAGGCTTTGATGGATTATTGAAAGTAACATGCGGGGCGTATGAGCCCGATGATAAATCTAACTAAGCAAATTAAGGGGAAGTGCGTAGGGCTTGCAAGCCAAAAATTAAAAGTAAACTAATATTAATGATAGAATGGGTAAGGTCATGACTTTTACTTGTGATAGACCTTGAGGTTGTCAGCATTCCAGGGTCTCGGGAGTGGTCTTCCCGACATATCTCTCAAGCTGTATGCTCCACCCTGAACTTGTCGAATGACTCTATACGGCCCTTCCCATGTTGGTCCGAGCTTGCCCGGGGCATGACCAGCAGCTTCGGCTTTTCTGAGTACAAGGTCTCCAGTCCTGAATCTTCGGGGTCTGACTTTGCTGTTGAAGTACTTGGCCGTTCTATTTTGGTAGGAGGCCACCCGCAGCGCAGCTTGTGTTCGCACTTCTTCCAATAGGTCAAGATGTTCAGTGGTATGTTCCCCGGCCTCATCTCCCATACGCCTCAATGATGGTATGTTAACTTCAATGGGCAAAGTAGCCTCTACCCCGAAGGCTAGCATGAACGGGGTTTCTCCTGTGGTTGTCTTGTGTGAAGTTCTGTAAGTCCACAGCATAGAAGGTAGTTCGTCGGGCCAGCTGCCCTGGCCCCCTTTAATCCTCGTACGGAGGTCTTGCAAAATTATCCTGTTCGTGACTTCGGCCAAGCCATTGCTCTGAGGGTGTGCGACAGATGTTAGACGGTGGTTTATCCCAAGGTTGGAGCAGAAATTCTTGAACGGTGCATTATCAAATTGTCTTCCATTATCGGTTATGAGGACTTTGGGTATCCCGAATCTACATATGATGGACTTCCAGATGAATGCTCTTAACTTGGGTTCTGAAATTGTTGCCAGGGGTTCTGCTTCTGCCCACTTTGTGAAGTATTCCACAGCCACGGCCACGAACTTCAGCTGTCCTCTTGCCATAGGGAACGGCCCGAGGATGTCTACCCCCCACTGTTCGAAAGGGGTCGAACAATGTATGGGTGTGAGCTCTTCTGCAGGGGCATGAATGATGTTACCAAACCTCTGACACTTATCACATTTCCTTACATATTCTGAGGCGTCCTTCTTCATGGTCGGCCAGTAGTATCCATACCTTACGAGTTTGAAGGCTAGAGCTCTAGCTCCCTGATGATTTCCACATATTCCTTCGTGGACTTCTGTTAGAGCATGTGCAGACTCGGAGGGTTTGAGGCACCTGAGGTAAGGAAGCGTAAAGCTTCTGCGAAAGAGGACTCCCTGGATTATGCAGTACCTCGGGGCCCTGGATCGGATGCTCCTAGCTTCTTTAGGATCATTGGGGAGGTTTCCGTTAGTAATGAACTCGACTATGGGGTCCACCCACGATGGCTCATTATCGATGTCCATGACTGCTAGTTTTTGGCTGATGCTAGGTTCCGTTACTGTTCTGATGTGGACTGTCCTGTCAAGACCATCCACTCCCATGAACACAAGTCTGGACAAAGCATCCGCCTTTCCGTTATCAGCCCGGGCAATCTTCAAAATCTGACAACCCTTAAATCTCCTCCGCATATCATGCACCTTCAAACAGTACATGCTCATCTTTTCGTCCTTCCTTTCGAATGTCCCTTCGATCTGTCCTACCACGAGTTGTGAATCGCTAAACAGCTTGACGTGCTCGATTCCCAAGTTGCTCGCAAGTTCAAGGGCAATGACCACGGCTTCGTATTCTGCTTCATTGTTGGTAGCCTCAAATTCGAACCTCAGAGCACATTGAATTTCGGTTAACTTGTCGGGACTGTTGAGGATGACGCCTGCACCCGAGCCCGAGGAGTTGGATGCTCCATCAACAAATATTTCCCACACGTCTTTAACTGTGGTCGGGTCACCCTCTGGCCCCCGAGGCCTAGGAGTGAGTTCCGCGATGAAATCTGCTAGGACTTGTCCTTTGATTGAGGGCCGGGGTTTGAACTCTATGTCAAACTCACTGAGCTCTATTGCCCATTTCAGCAGTCTCCCTGAAACGTCCGGCTTTTGGAGTATTTGTTTGAGTGGCTGATCTGTGAGCACAATAATGGGGTGCGCCTGAAAATACTGACGTAGCTTTCGAGCTGCTACAATTAGTGCCAGGGCAAGCTGTTCAGCCAGTGTGTACCTTGTCTCCGCGTCCAGCAATACTTTGCTTACATAGTAGATAGGTTGTTGACCCCTTTTCACCTCTTTCACCAGTACCCCACTGACTGCATTCTGGGATACGGCCATGTATAAGTACAACGTGTCCCCAGGTTCGGGTCTCGTGAGCACCGGGGGTGTGGCCAACGCCTGTTTGAGTTCCTGAAAAGATCTCTTGCAATCCTCATTCCAATTGAAACTCTGATTTCCTCTTAACGCTTTGAAGAAAGGAAAGCACTTGTCCGCTGCCCTGGACATGAACCTATTCAACGCTGCAACCCGACCTGTCAATTTCTGGACCTCCTTCCTATTCCCGGGTGGTTCCATGGTCATTAAAGCTTGTATCTTGTCCGGATTGGCCTCAATTCCCCTGTGAGTGATCATGAAACCAAGGAACTTCCCTGATGCCACCCCAAAAGCGCACTTGGTTGGATTTAACTTCATCTGGTACTTTCGGAGAGTAGAGAATACCTCTTCTAGGTCGGAAATATGTTCATTCTCTTGCTTACTTTTGACCACCATGTCGTCAACATAAGCCTCAATGTTCTTCCCGATTAGGTCAGCGAAGACCTTGTTGATGAGCCTCTGGTATGTTGCCCCTGCGTTCTTCAAACCGAATGGCATGACCTTGTAGCAGTAGATGTCAGAGTCGGCTATGAATGACGTCTTCTCTTGATCTTCCTCAGCCATGAGAATCTGATGATACCCTGAGAAGGCATCAAGAAAGCTATACAACTTATGACCTGAGGTGCTGTCCACCAAATTGTCGATCCGAGGTAGAGGATAACTGTCCTTTGGGCACGCCTTGTTGAGATCTGTGAAATCAATGCATACTCTCCACTTACCATTAGCCTTCTTGACGAGGACGACGTTGGAAAGCCAATCTGGATATTGGACCTCCCTAATGAATTGAGCATTGGCGAGTTTGTTAATCTCCTCACGTATTACCTCCCGTCTCTCCGGCGCAAATTGCCTCTTCCTTTGCTTTACAGGCTTTGCGTCAGGCTTCACATTGAGTCTATGGACCACGACTTCGGGGTCTATCCCTGGCATGTCCTCTACCTTCCAAGCGAATACATCAATGTTGCGGGACAAGCACCTGATGAGTTCGTCCCTCAGAGCGGCATCAATATCCCGACCAATGGTTACCTTTTTACCATGCTCGAGCTCGACCTCCACCAAATCTTCTACCGGGGCAAGTCTACCATGATGCTCGAGCTCGAGCTCAGGGGTTGTCAGCTGCATGATGTTAGTGCTCAACCCCCGAATGCTTGAGATGTAACATTTCCTTGCTGCTGCTTGGTCACCACGTACAACCCCTATGCCATGATTCGTTGGGAATTTGATAGCAAGGTGGAAAGTGGATACGATGGCCCTGATTCTGTTTAGCAATGGTCTTCCCAAGATAGCGTTGTATGGTACGGAGGTCTGCGCTACGTGGAAAGACGTCATCTCCGTCACCTGTTTCTGGCCCATGCCCAAAGTTAGCGGAAGGTCAACAATCCCTTCCGGAATGATTGTTCCACCCCCAAATCCTTGGAGCGGGGTCTTGACCATCCTTAGTTGGTTGGCGGAAATTCCCATGTTCACGAAGGCTTCTCGGGATAGTACATTGGCGGCACTCCCATTGTCTACGAGTATCCTCTTGACTTCGAAATTGGCTATTATGGCGGATATGACCAAAGCGTCGTCATGAGGGAATGTTATGCCTTCCAGGTCCTCTGCTCCGAAGGTGATGTCCTCAACTTTGGAAGGAATCGCCTCCTGGGCCAACCCATGCTGCCGAGCGTATTCTTTTCTTCTATTGTTTGAGTCTCCTCCCGACGCTATTCCTCCAACTATGATGTTGATCGTACCCGCAGTGGGTTTGTTGTCTCCTCCTGAGTTCGATGCCCTACCCTTGTTGTGATCATTCCTCGGACGTTTGTCGTTTCCCACGTATGTCCTCAAATATCCTCTCTTGATCAATGCCTCGATCTCCCGCTGTAACATTATACATTCCTCCGTGGTGTGCCCATGATCCCTGTGAAAGTCACAGTACTTGCTCTTGTCTCTTGCCTCCGGGGAAGATCGCAACCTGGGAGGCCATTTAAGATCTTTCATGTCTCTAATCTCCATCAGTATGTTAGACTTGGAAGTGTTCAGACGGGTATATGGCCTAGGTTGTCCTTCGTGCCTTGGCTTTCCCCGAGCATGATCCTCACGCGCACTGGGCTCATGTGACCTCTTAAAATGGGATTTCTCAGAGCTCGGTGCGGTCTTCATTGCTTCCTCCATGTTGATGTATTTCTCACCTCGAGTTAGGAGCTCTGTCACTGACTTCGGGGGTGTCTTAGATAAGGACATCCTAAAGGCCTCACACCTTACGGCATATGTTAAAGCCGAAACAGCTGCCGTGATATGGAGGTCGGGTATCTGTAGCCTTTCCTTGTTGAACCTCGTCATAAAGCTACGCAGGGTCTCGTTTGGCCCCTGGCGGAGCTGCATGAGGGTGGCCGCTGTCTTCCTGATTCGCTTGCTGCTGGCGAAAAAGGCGGAGAACTTTTCGGCAAGGTCAGAAAATGACGATATGGAGTTTGGCTCCAAAGTGGCGAACCAATCCCTAGCGGCATTGGTCAATGTTTGAGGGAAGGCTTTGCACATTACTTGATCCGGTGCAACCTGTAAGTTCATGACGTCTGTATAAACATTCAGATGGTTGATGGGGTCGGTAGCCCCATCGTACTCCTTTATGCGGGGGAACTTGAACCTGTCCGGGAGTGGGTATGAAAGAACCTCTGGTGTGAATGGAGTGTTAGGGGCGAACCCCGCCATTCCCTTGGTATTCTGTCGTAGCCCTGCTGCAATCCCATCTTGTATGATCCGTGCGAGTTCGCCCGAGTCCATGGTGACCAATCTCGAGGCCGAGGCATGTGGGGGTATGCCCGAGGCCCAGGACCCACCATTGTCGTGGGCATCACGGATGTCCCGAGCTCGAGCACCAGCCGCGACACCTCCTTCCGACGCCGGTATTTGCGTGTGTGCTGGTGCTGAAACTTGGGAAGTGTTTCCTTGGCTTAGTAGCTGGGTCAAGGTTGCAACTTGTTGACGTAGCTCCTCGAATGCTCCAGCAGTAACCGTTGCGGGTGGGGGATCTGACGCCCTTGGGGCTCCTTCCTCGTGAGCTTGAGGATCTCCCGTGGGCGGTTGGTTTGGAGCAGTTGAGCTTGCAAGAGGAAGACCTGAACGTGTATTCACCATGACTTTTGGTAGCGTTTCCCACAGACGGCGCCAAATGATGCTGCCCAAAAATCGTACATGTTGACTTCCCGAGCTTGACGACCGAGAATGAGCACGAACGAGATCTTCCGGTACCTGAAACAAAGGCGTCGAGGGTTGGCCTCGTCGCCCCTCCGATGCTTAAGTCAGAGAGAGAATAGGAAGAGTGAATATATGCTGAAAATATGTGTAAAAGCGTACCTGAATAATGAATGATGGTGACCTATTTATAGTGGTAGGTAGCGTGGTTCAAGTATGATTCATCTCTGTATTTCCAGGCGTGATTATCGGGATAGGTGTTGGAACATAAACAGGTCTCTAAACTTACCTTGTTAGAAGTGTTATCAAAGGAAGGACTCCTTCTTGGTCTAGGGTTCCTTGGAAAGACAGTAGTTGGGTAGAGTTAGGAGACTCTCCGGATGAGGACTGGTGGAACATGACCATGGCTCGTTTGATGTCGGCCAAGTAACTATCCCGACCACTGTATCCCGAGGAGTATCGATGTCACGCTTGGCCGATTTGGGGGGACGGGTCCTCGAGCATTGGGAAATGTCTCGAGGACATAAACGCCCGAGGACCTAGAGTTCCAGAAATGTAAAACGAGGGAACTTGGAAGTCCTCGTGCTCGAGGTGATACATGATCGACCACATCACCTACAATCAATTAAACCCTTGTTTAGTTTTTAGAAACTGAAGTCATCAGGTTAAGTGGCATTGTTGGGAAAAATGATGAAAAATTACAGAAATTATGTTTTGACATCTTGGACTTAAGGCAATGCAACCAGCTTCTGACAAAATTTATTGCTTTTGAATGGAAAATATTGTAATTTCAATTTAGAAGGCCCTTTGTTTGGTTGGTTGTCAAAATCAATGAGGTAACCAAACAGCAGAATGGAACATACAAATTTCAGGATTTTAACATGTTTGCAATCAATTTATCTGATAAATTTCTCATAAATAGGTTGATTTTTGTTGAAGTTTTCATGATTATAGACATTGCTCAAGTTGGATCTTTGGTGTATGGAGTATGTAAATAGAGATTTCCTTTAGCATGCAGTTTATTTCCTTGCATTCAAGCCTGTAATAATTTATTAGCTGAACATTTCATTTCAACCCCGTTATTATTTACTTCAACCTAATTATAGTTTTAGCACTAGGGCATTATTGCTTCTTAAGTTCATTCGGCAATAAGTGCCTTATTTTTGCTTGAGTTTAATCATAGTAGCATGTAATACTTTTCGATAAGCATGTTAGAATGTACTTCTGTATTGAAGTGTCCAAGGATAAAAGTGGGCGGTCTCTAAGCAGGTATCAGGTGCATTCTTA